>CM034535.1:21706624-21809124 GCA_020002185.1 Paraescarpia echinospica | reverse complement strand
GACCCGTTTACACGAACGATTTGTTCGAGTACGTCGTACGACACAGTGCCACCAGTAATTACTATTTCAAAAACAGGGACGAGTCCCAGTTCCACGACACCCACGCACTCACAACTTTCCCTCAACAATCGGTCTCGCGAGGGTTTTATACGAACAATATTTTCGGTTATGTCGTACCGCACCCTGTATGACGTAGGCCTAAATGGACATAAACCGCTCATCTATAAGGGTATTTTGTCGCAATGAGCATTTCAATATAAGGACTGGATATCGTACTATATGAGAGACAAAGGACCTCTACTTATTCACATGCACACAAATGTAGGTTCTGTATGCACGCACGCACGCACGCACCGCACGCATACACGTACACACACGCACGCACGCACGCACACATCTTGAATGGAAACCGCTTTGTTGCATTTTCCACACATGTTTTTGAGTTGGCAGTATTTCTGTTAATAATGAATAATCTAAATCTTACGATGATATCCTGGGAATACGACGAATTTAATAGCACCTCAAGATACATAAATCACTATCTAAAATGAAGCTCAGAACGCAGCCTCGGTAATCATATAACGCGCTTATTACACGACATCACGCACTACACAGACCGCAAGCAATGCGTTGACTGACACACACCACGTACACATTAGATAGAATTGTCACTCCAACCTTTTGATATAATATTATACCTTCTTCTCCAGGTGCCATATAGCTGCACGATTCATCATTAACAGGTAATCATGCTCCGTTCTTCTTTGGTTTGGTGAAGTTGGTGATCATGGCCTTCCATACAATTCTGTCGTTTGCCGTGATAAGCAGCTGGATGTCATTTGCTAGTCTTCAAACCAATCTTTTGACTATTAAAGACATACCATAGTATCGCAGGCAGCGCAACTGTAGCGCGTGTAGTGGCACTGGCATTAACTAGTTCAATGACGTAATTTGATTGTCAATTCAATATGGAAGGCGGGAACGCTGGCGGAGTGGTACAATCTGTTTGTAGGCATGACAACGTCATTGTCATGTACGTAATTTCACGTGTGAACTTGTGTAATGTAGCATGCCAGGCATGAGCAATTTGTATAGACAAGGAAAATAGAGATTCATTCTCCGATTCACTTCATGCCTCACGGATTAAAATTTAATACGGTGACCTATGATTTCTGGTTGACATCCCAGTAAAACATTGCCATCTTTGTAATATGTCAAAATTTCAAGATGGTGTAATTACTATTAGATATATGATTCCATTTTAAGGAATATAATAAATAAAAAACGAAATAAATGTCAAAATATTTTGTTTAATTATATTTTAAACACCAATATTAATTGTCATCTTTGTTGCATTGTAGAAAAGTGTATCTTTCATATAATTGATAGATGTCAGGCATGAGAAATGTGTCTAGACAAGGAAACATAGAGATGGTGATTATTAGATACCTGTACTCAATTTTAAAGAATATAATAAATAAATGTAAAAATATCAATAAATGTAAAATAAATCTTATTTAATTATATTGTAAACTCCCATGCTAATTGTTATCTTTGTTGCATTGTAAACAGGTGTATCTTTCGTATAATTAGAAGATGTCAGGCACGAGAAATGTGTCTAAACAAGGAAAAGGAAAAAATAGAGATGCTTTCTCCCATTCACGTTATACCACGTGGACAAACATCTAGCACGGTGACCTATGATTTTTTGTTGACATTCCAGTTATACACGGCCATCTTTATAATATTATGTCAAAATTTCAAGGTGGTGTAATGACTATTAGATACCTGTATTCAATTTATAAAAAAAAAATCAATAAATGTAACTAAAATCTAGTTTAGTTCTATTTTAACATTTAGTACGGTGACCATTGACTTTTTTGAAATTTCATTAACACATAGACATCTTTATAATATGTGAAAATGTCTAGAGGGTATAACGACTTTTTTAATTTTCATCGAATACAATAGTTTGTCTTTAAGTGTTAATCGACGCCTTCCACTACCGTTATTTCATTCGATAGTTCTGTTACTAATACTAACGGTTTGGTAAATCTGATTGTTTCGTAATACGTCCTGGAAATGGCAACATCTGTCTCCTTCTTGTTGTTGTTTCCAACAGTTGTCTTTGTTTGCCTGAAATTCGTAGAACGTCTTCTTTTCTTACGCGTCATGTCCAAGATACGTATTGTATTCTCATGAAAAAAAAAATACGTTGTTGCGAATCTACTTTCCATATGCGTATTCATCATCCAAGATTATCTCCGTATTACAATATAATTGCACCACGAATACATCTAACATCTGCAATCAGGTATTCTTTGCACTTCATAACTGTGCCTTATCGTGTATAGCCAACATCCTTCGCTCCTTGTGTACGCATCCTCCCCAAAGCCTCAATGAAAATCCGAGTACGAAAACTGACATCATCAAGTATCACCATCGTCACAAAGAAGATATTGTAGCAGTCTTATTCTGAGAACCGCGACATGGAATGGTTGGATCAAGAAACAAGACATTCGTAGAACTCCTTGATATGGACACGGGGCTAGATACTATGACTGCGATACAGACGGCAAAGGATAACCAGGAGATCTGGCAAATATTTACGTGAAACAGACACCATTTGGGAGAAGACGGACGAGACGGAACGGGTTCGTCGATGCCACTATGATGATGATGAAGATAATGATGTTGATGATGATGATGATGATTAGATCCCTCCAGTTTTGGGGGATCTGCATGCATATAGAGCCTACTTGGTCCTACTTACTTGAAGCAGAGCAAAGCATTATGCGATATTAACGTCACACCTATGTATTTGTGATTCGAAATTATGGCACTTAAACAAGGCGGAAATGGCAACCATGTGTTTGACGCGGTCTCGTTGCAACAACTAGCTTAGATCGAAGTAAGTTATGGTCCCGCCAAATGCGTTCATCAATCGCTTGTGTACGCCAAACGATACAAACAAATTGTCTGTCATTAGTCTGGACGCCAAAAGCTAAACAAAAGCGAAGATCCTACGTGATGCACGGGTAGGGCTGTCCAGGTATACAACGACTTCTTCAGCACAACTAATCTCAGTTATATACTGTTAACTAATTAATGAACACAATGCGTCTGCGATTTGACTAGGTGCTAAACCCGCAATATGTATGGCAATACGCGTTAACGGTCATTCACATGCATTCTTAATGCTTATTAACCGCCGTACGCCAGCTGACGTGACCACAATACGTCTCGCCGACATGCGAATGGTGGACGTTAAAACTGTGATCAATTTGAAACCTCGGTCCTACCAGTAACTCGAGGCGGTGTCAAAGGGAGGCAGTCTGTTCCTCTACCGGAATTAGCCAGCATAGTCATTTGTAACAGTCTGCTGTCTTGAACGTGGGGAAATGGGACATCGTTGCACATCAAAGAGCATTGCGGTTACTTCAGACCGCCTCGGCATTATTGCCAATAATGCTTGTTTTAAAAATGGGTGTTTTGTTTACCGTTTGAACACGCTTCAGGGGCGTGTCTTCCAAATTGCGAACGTTGTCACGGGCTTACACGATTTAGTGGGCAGTATACCTTCAACGTAGTTACCATAGTCTCAAAGGGACGTAGTCTGAACATCAAAGGGTATAGTAGTTAACCCGACTCGGCCGTACTGCCAATAAAGCTTGTTTTGAAACTGGATGGTTTGTTTACTATTTAAACATATACCCGTGGTCGTACCTTCAAATTGCAACCGATGTTACGGGCATACTAAACACAATTTGGCAGGCAGTATACCTTCAACATGGTTAGCATAATCCTAAGAACATTGTATTAATTGATAAATGAAAAACTAGGAAGAGACGGCGTCCTTTTAAAGTTGCATTCTGTGTTAAACGTTCATTATTAAATGCGTTTAAGAAGATGATTGCACAACATGAACAATGTACACCTATTTGATCATACTTGCAACTGTGTGTCTTACCTTGCAATTTGGAATGTTATTCAATATATTATCCTTTTACAAAATTCACGGTCGCCAGGTTCGGTAGAAGAATAAAAGTGTGACACGCGGACATAATTGTTCACCTTTTTGTGCCGTTTTATCTTAAAATTGCATATTATGTTAACATGTTTACATGAAGTTGCGGAAAGTATATAAAATATATGGGGCACATGGGTTCACTTACAAGTTTGTCTTTAAAAGATAGGCGATTTCAGTGTGTAACTTTAACCTACAGCGGCATATATCGCGAGATTAATGCCTATGGCTGTGTGGCAGCGCTGTTCCGTCCAATACGACGAGCGTTTGCAAATGTGGAACATAACAATAAATAATGAGGCGTTTATTGCAACGCCGCACGCTAGAAATAATTAACCTCTCTTTAGTATGTTTTAATAAGTAGTAGTTTTAGTTGTAAAAATGTTTGTGAGACATTTTTTTGAGGTTTTTATGTATTATCTACCACTATCTTAATGCAGTGCTTTATAATGTGGGCCTTTATTTAGAATGTATAGGCTAAGTAAACGGGGCAATGTTTAAGACCTCAAATGGCCCACATTTGTTTGTAAATATCATCCAATAATCTGGTGAGTAATAAATAACTGTCAGAAGGTTATTCTGGCCATATTCTACCATATATGTTGTTGACTTGTTGCATTGCGTAACTAATTAAATGGGCGCATTGGTGTTATCAAGACAGTGTCACGAACGAGGCATGACAAACACCACAAAAGCTACTTGATATTATTGAAGGTGCAGCAATACCAGAAGGTTAAAATTGTTTCAAACAAATAAATATTAATTTACATCATATTAAATGAGATAAGTAAGATAAGTGTACGCTTCACACAGATATATTATGTTATTATATGTTATTACTATGCAATTACATATATTTCCAACTGAATATGATAATAATTACGTTGTTAATTGGGTATTGATATTTATGTAATTAATTTTTTAATTCTCTTGGTGTGTTTTTCTGTTTTGTTTGAATTCTTCTGACGATAAAGCTGATTCAACTAGCCTCGTTTCCCCTATTAATGTCGTGAACATTGACTGAATGTAAATAAGAGACAATAAATTATGTTGGGCAGATATGACGGCAGACAGATAGTACTAAAAATGGCGAACGAGGAAATGAAAATTATTTCTCGCTAAGGCGTAGTATTTGCTGAAATGAATATTTCATACTGCGATTACTTTCCAAGCTTCACACGGGGAAAAAGACACTTTCTAGATAAAGCCTCATCTATGCCAATGGATATATATTTCAATCGCAGTGAGCGGTCCAAAGATCCTGCACACCCATCCCCCAATCGTTTACAGTACTCCCGTTTCGTACACACTAACATTACTGTTGGCATAATTCTCCAAATGTCCAAATTTTAAATTGCGCCCCCGTCCAACAATTCAGTGAATCCGTGAATTAAAAACTGAGCCGTTACTCCACTTGGTGTAATAATTATGACCGCACGTTTGGACACGACTTTGGTCTATAGCAGTAGTGGTTTTAAACTTTCGTGTTCACCACGTGGTGAAAGACCAGTATCAAAACATAGCAGCACTTCCAGGTCAGCAAGAATAATTGAAGATGACACAAAATCTACAGGTCTATTCAACCCTTCAAAACACATACCATAAACGGTAATTTGGAAAAGCAAAACCCGTATCTAGAAGCTTTCATGGTGCCTGTTTGCCCGCTGGACATGGCTTTATTGTGTCATAATAATTGTATTCCTCCACTTCTGTGTTACACTATAGACCTACAAACATTATTATAATTTCAACGTCAGTAGATCCTGCGCATATATCGCTTGGTTTATGTAAGTTTACCAAGAAAAGACCATCAACAGAAAAATATACTAAAGCTTCTATCAAGCCTGCGATTTTTTGCAACGATAACATGTTGCAGTCATGGGATAGACACTCTTGCGAAAAATTTGGCTGGTCGCCTGTCCGCCGTGTGGCGCCACTTGTGTGTTCAGGCATCCACTGTAACCTCGATTATCCAGACAACGTGAGGCGGCGCCACCATTTGTTGCACTCACTTGGTATGAAATGCATTAGAAAATAGCGTCGACATCAGGAAGTCACAGGAAGCCGAAATATACCAATATATATCATAATTGGATTAGTGGGATAGAAGGCGACTGATTAAATTTTTTCAAAGACACTCTATCAGAGTTTACCTTAATTACTTTGTCATGCTCGTATTACTTTATTTTTTAATTTATATAATGCTATGACGTATTAATAACTTATTTCCTTGTGGAAAGCACACGTGCACGCACATACGCAAGCACGCAAGAACGGTAAAATAAATTGGTATAACTTTTAGCTAAAATCGAATGTGACCAAAATGGTTTGGCATCACGTTACATCGTTTGACTGGTAGAATGCACCAATGAAACAAACACCTGCCGAGATAGGTGGGTGTGCTTTATCCAGGGGTTTTGCCCTACACCACTCTAAATTATACAATAAATTTTGCGTGTACGCAGACCTTTTATAATTGCCCCGCGTGGCCGTGCCCCTCCCCCTAAGCCCTTTCAAATGTGCCGAAAATTTGTCAGATATGGATTTATTCTCAACATACCAATAGCTTAATGATAAATGTCGATATTGGTCATCATTGTTTTACCATGTAAGATTACTGATCGTAGGTGTATGCGCATACTTCTGGCACGGTCCTCGTGTAAAGTGGCGCCACACGGTGGGCTCTGAACCACCCAATGAGTAAACTTGCCGGCGTGGAAATTAAGTGTCGCCATCTAGCGAACGCAATTTTGCCATGGTAGCGCAACCTATCGAATGCGTTTGCACAATACACTGTAAATACTGTAGTCTATTTTACACGCTAACATTGGGTCAATTACAAGTGATTATCTCCCGAGGTGCCGAGGCCCACTCACCTATTTCTATGCTCATTCGTTTCCTTAAACCATTTACCAATTGGCCGTGTACAACAGAAAATACAACGAGTTATTTAGTGTTTCTAGAAAGTTTTGCTTTTCTAAAGATCCTTTTTCCTACCCGAGGGGCATCATTGGTAATCAATTCTGCAGGTAGCGCCACTATAATGGTGATAATATATGTCCTTGTTTCGTTGCTCCATGTCTGCCATACCATTATTGGAATTTGGTGGGTTCGAATGAAGCTATGATTCCCTTTGTAGACCCAAAGGACGCGGCGTACGGATGCTATTGCGGTGTAGTGCCGGATTTACGGGACAGTTGTCCAGGGGCCTTCACAATATATTTTTGTGGAGGCCTCCACGAAACGCTATTTGGGCAATGTCTTTGCCGTCGAAACGTGTTTTGTCGTAACTTGAATTCTTTCATGTGATTCAAATGGGTGTTTTAAATGGGAAATAAATTGTATTTTGTAGTGAAGTTCTTATTGTAAAAAGTAGGTAGGCGTGAAGGCTGCTGTGATACGATACCCGGTCAATTACTGCCCTGAGACTTCCACAGTCCTAAATCCGGCGCTGTCGCACTGGATGGTTACGATATGCCCAATACCTTCTGCTTTATTCCATATGTACATACAGAATGCAATGCGTTTTGTTTCTTTTTCCTGTTTTTTGACAATTATACAATGGACAATGCACGTGCAACATGTTCGTGAGTTTGTTGTGTCACCTCTGTAGTCACGTCGCCTGCGGGAACTTTCCCTCCGTCTTCAGTGTTATACGCATCAGTGTTAATGTCATACAATGGCGCTTGACTGAGTGTATGCCCTAAAACTAACCCAAAACAGGGGCGGTAGATAAGTTCATAGTCATAATTATAGATCAATGGGAATCTCATACGCTGCAATTGTGACGATATTGGTGACATCGGTTCCTTGATTATGCCGAGTAATCGGTTATGGGCGCTTTCTGCCATTACTCGTTGTATATATATATATATATATATATATATATATATAAGTGTACTGATGGAATAAATCTCTTGGGTCCGAACTGTATTCCCTGAAACTCTTTTTGTGCTTAACGTTATAGTGTGTCAATCAGGTTGCAATCTTGATTCGTTCTCGCTCTTCGAGTAATAACGCCCCATGTCCATTGCAGTTATATACCCGGGCATCGCCGAGTTAACCCCCCCACACACGCACGCACACACGCACGCACCCATACACACACAAACACACACGCACACACACACACACACACACACACATACCGTCGCCATTTTACCATAATGGTTTTTATAGCTCTCGCGTGCGCGCTCGTGCATGTGGTGTGTGTGTGTGTGTGTGTGTGTGTGTGTGTGTGTGTGTGTGTGTGTGTGGTTTGCGTGCGTGCGTGCTTCCGTGTGCGTGTTGTGCATTGTGTGTGTATGTGCATGAGTGTGTGTGTGCGTGCGCTTGTGTGTATGTTGTGTGCGTACGACCGTGCGTACGTGCGTGCATGCGTTGTATACCTGGCACCGATGACAATCACCGTGTCTGAACAACAATCCAACTGCTAGACTCTGACACTGGCTGCGACCACACGCTTGGGTCGTTGCCAAATAATTGGTTCGTTCTTTAATTTCAGTTGGGTATTATTACTATCACCATCGCCAAGCACGTGCTGCTACAACACACTAATTTTTTATTACGCTTTGTCACCTCTTTTCGAGATCATAAATGTATATACTGCACGGAACAGATGTTAGGGACTATGTACAACGGAACCTCATTAAGAAGGTCACCCTCGCCTATATTACCGTGGTGACCGTAAAACGAGGCTCCACTGTATAATAAATCAGAAAGAGAAACTGCATTACAAAGCTGCATGAACAGTTCTCACAGTGTCGAGTACAATAACTAGTTACACTCACGTAGCATGGGAGTACATAGCTTTCGTTTCCACAATGGGCGTCTTCACGACAATCTGTTTCTGCGCAACCGCTTCGTAACCACGTGACTTCCGGTTGTGCAATGATGAGTTCAGACGATAGAGGAGCAGACAGAAAAACGCCAGTATGACGCACAATGCGCATGTGCAGCCCGCGACGATGCCGACAATTATTCCTACAATGAAAATACGTTGGATGATGTAACGATGACATATTTGACGTAAACATTTTCACAGTGTGTACCTTGCAATATTCTATGGTATAATGTATTATAAAACATGGTTATGCATAATATAATATGTAGTAAGCTATGCTAACCAAGCCTGTCAAAATGTGCCATAGTTTCTACTTTGATCTATAGTCATCTAATCATCTTCATTACGTATAGTTCTGTTCAGATTAATGGCATTGCCGTGTGAAAAAGCATGTTATGCTGACAAATATAAATACACGTAAACACACACTCACTCATATACGACATGTACATACACACATGCATGGCAAGCACCTCACACGCTCGCACTAAACACGCGCGCACGCACACACACACAAACACACACACACATTTTCAGTAGATGGACCTACAGTTTTCAAAGAGCTTATTCTCAAATATACCACATCGTATGATGGAGTCGATGTGCCGAGCCAGGGACTCCAAATATAGTTACATGGCACGATATTCCAACCATCTCACACTTGTCAACAATATTAAAGGGAAACAAATGACGATTTTGTATATATATATATATATACAAAATCGTCATATATATATATCTAAGCTGTGTGTATATATATATATATATATATAAGCTGTATATATATATATACATGTATATACATATGTATATATATATATATATATATATATATACAGATATATATATATATATATATATATTCCTAAAAGAGTTAAGACACGTCAATCTAACCATTTTGAATTACAATCAACAATATGTCTGTGGTTTACTCAGAATTTATTTTCAAAGTGGGAGATTCTACTGAACTCATGCATATCCAGGCGGCTGACATATTGAGATACGCCCCCGATGCTATCCCAGTAAGCACATAGAGCTCCTTTAACCTTGATGCTGTTGTGACGCATCGAATGCCCCTGTTTCCTCGACATGTATATATGAATATGCCAGCTCGTGTGTTGGTTTATCGTGTTTCGTTCGATTCAAACGAACGTAGCAACTGTTGTAATATCATAAAATGCATCAAGTAGACGTAACAGGATTAGAAGACACAGCGCCAAAACAATTCGGCGACATAAATTAGAGATATAATCTCATTTTGGCGACTGTCGAATTGTGAAGAACAGCAAATTGGTGACGTCAGGCTTTCTATCACAAAGGCGCTCTCCGCGCAATTTAAATTACGCGTCTTCAATTTTTTATTCTAGTAAACTGCTGGCATACTATTCTTGATTGCTAATGTTTAGTTTTTTATTAACTCTTTTAGATGTATAGGCCCAAAACATGCATTTTGATTCCCATTAAAGCTGACCAACCCGCATCGGCCAGCGTGGAAGGGTAGGCCAACAACACCAGCATGCAAAGTGACAGCATTCGCCAAACACCGCGACATCTTCAGGGGCAACTTTGGAACCTGCTTGAAGAGACAAATCTTCAACTCATGCGAACTACCAGCGATGACGTACGGCGCGGAAATACGGGCACTCACCATCCAGGCAAAGAACAAACTAGCAGCCGCACAAACAGAGATGGAAAGAAGTATGTTAAACATCACATATCGGGAGAAAAAAAAAACATCTGGGTAAGACAGAAGATCATAGACGTGATAGAATAAATCAGAAGACAGAAGTGGACCTGGGCAGGGCACATTAGCAGACTACGAGATAACCGATGGATATCGCTTATTACAACCTGGAGACCTTACGAAGGGAAACGATCTAGAGGAAGACCGGCGAGACGGTGGAGAGACGAACTAGACGAGTACTGGAAGGGCACCATCTGGCAGAGGATAGCCAAGACAGGCAGGTTTGGAAATGACATGCTGAGGCATTCGTCCAACCACGGGACACTACGGATGCACAATGATGATGATGATGATGTTGAAATCTGACCTGTGTGGTATTCATTCGAAAGTATTACCCTTGAAGACATCATGCATGTTAGCATCGATTTCGGTATTTGTGTGACACACTAGAATTTATTTGTATGTAGGGTCTACATGAATATTTATCACAACAGCCACCTACCTACAAAACTTCAGGAAACGTGGTTAAATAATTAGGTTCATTTCCACTGAAAATCATTAGCGGGTCTTGCCATATAACGCGGCTTCCTCACATCATTATGTACTAGTATCCGGTGACGTCTGCGGAAATTCAGCGTTGTTAATTGATCGGAACCTTATGCAAATGTATGTCGAAAGATTGATAATTTCCTTAAACAGATCGTGTAATAATTTATTTAATTTATTCAGTTGTTCTCCTTATTGTTCCCTGTCTTCTGTAGTGAGGCTGGCTTGAATACGTCAACATTTTCTGTTGTTTCTCTTCCTCTTCTCTCTTCCTCCTCATTGAGCTTGCACTGCTTTCTCTACCACCCTTCTCCATTCTCCTCGGTCTTTTGCTCTTTTTCTCGATTCCCCTTTCCATCCATCCAGGTCTCTCTTCACGCAATCCTCCCACCTCAGTCTCGGTCGCCCTCGTCTTCTTTTCCCCTCCACTCTCCGGGCATCTGCTTTCTTTGCCATCCGTTCTTCTTCCATTCGCACCACATGTCCTGCCCATTTCAACCGATTTCTTACCAACTTCTTCTTGAAACTTTCTTTCACACCAACATCCTCCCTCAGCTCTTCCACTCTTCGCTTATCTATTCTCTTTACCTCCGTAATTATCCGGATCCAGTTGTATTCGCACACTTGTACCCTCTCCTGTTGTTTCTCTGTCATTGCTATAGTTTCTAGGCCTACAGGTAGGCTGATGTCACACATGTGTATAGTACCTCTCCCTTGAGTTTTCGCGATATGTGCCTGTCCCCCATCACCCCTTCTACTTTCCTCCATACATTCGCCCCTGCTTGTATTCTCCTGCGAATTTCTGTCTCTGATGAGCCACATCCACATACCACTCCGCCCAGTTATACAATACTGTCTCTTTGTTTTAGTTTCTTCCCCTCCAAGTGTATTTCCAGCTCTTTGCTTTGTTGTCCAACCCACAGCACCTCTGTCTTCTCCAGATTCACTGTCAGTCCATGTTTGCTAAATATATCTTTCCACTCTATCAGTTGTTCCTGTAAGTCCGCTTCCCCGTCCGCTACCATCGCTAGATCGTCTGCATACAGTAGTTTCTGGAGAATATCTTTCGTACCGGTCTTTCTACTTATCAGGTCCATCACTGCCATAAACAGCAGTGGGCTCAGGGCACTCCCCTGTCTCAAGCCAACGTTCGCTTAGAATTCTTCTGAGATTCCAGGTCCACACACCACTCTGCCCTTCGTTACTTCATATGTCCCTTCCACCATCCTGACCTCTGTCTTTGGGACCCCCATCTATCTCAGTGTCGCCATTGCCATCTCTCTCGGTACCTTGTCATAAGCTTTCTCCATGTCTATAAAACCCACAGCCATACTCTCTTGTCCCTCCAACTTCTTTTCGATCAGCTTTCATCAGCTGTACTTCTTCCTCTTCTCCTGTTGGTCTTCTCTGATTTCTCCTTCCATTATTGTTCTTATTCCTCCATCCAGGATTCTCTCTAACATCTTCAGCATGTGGCTCAGCAACATGATGCCTCTGTATTTTCCTGGGTCATGCACGTCGCCCTTTCTTTTCCATACCGGAACTATTAGCCCTGTTCTCCATTCCTCTGGAGTCTTTCCCTCTCTCATGCAGCTATTCAACAATCTTCTTGTCCACCAGATTCCAACGCGTTCGGCCACCACCAGCATTTCACTCGTACGTCATCAATTCCTGTCGCCAGTATGACAGGTTAAATAAATGTACTATTTAAACTTATCTTACAAATGTCAGCAAAAATCGTCGAGTTAATTTGCCACTTTCTCTTTAGACCGTCTATGTTCGGGATGAGGTTGGCCTCGATACTAGTCCTCGATTGTTTTCCTCTTCTTTCCCTTTAGGCCATCTATGTTCGGGATGAGGTTGGCCTCGATACTAGTCCTCGATTGTTTTCCTTTTCTTTCCCTTTAGACCGTCTATGTTCGGGATGAGGTTGGCCTCGATACTAGTCCTCGATTGTTTTCCTCTTCTTTCCCTTTAGACCGTCTATGTTCGCAATGAGGTTGGCCTCGATACTAGTCCTCGATTGTTTTCCTTTTCTTTCCTTTTAGACTGTCTATGTTCTTGATGAGGTTGGCCTCGATACTAGTCTTCGGTTGTTTTCCTTTTCTTCACCTCATCGTTCGTTTTCGGCTGTCTCCTATCTGTCTCTCGATCTCATTCTCCACTCTTCTCCCATTCCCTCAAAATCTCTCTTTACACAATCCTCTCACCGCATTCTAGGTCGTCCGTACGTGATAACTCGTTATGGTGTTTTAGTGTAGCAATAAAATTATGCCAATGCCAAGCAAAATGGTAAGCTTAGACCTTGTATGTGAGGTTGTAATTGACACTCAGTTTACGGAAATGTGCCACATGCATAAAAAAAACCCATGCATATTGGAATTTTATAGAATCTGCATCCATACAAAACAAACACTTGTGTCATGATGACTTGGCAAAGAATCTGAAGTTCGCCGTTTGATATGGAAAGAAGCTATTGGTGAATAAGATTCAATCTGAACCATCTACGCCACTGGTTGGACGGTTGCCCGCGAAAAACCTTCCACTATTCCAAATAACTAACAGTTTAAGAATAAGGAGACAAACGATTCCGGAACAGTGGCGATGAAATGAAAGGATTGCAATGCAAATACACGCACGTTACCCTCTTAGAAAAAAAACACGGACACTTTATGTAATTGATGTAAATATAAATGTTATAGAAAATGTAACCAAGATCGAATTTAATTGGAATAAACTTCTGGCTGCAGACACTCGAGTGACATCAACGAACCTTTTCACTTCCTTTTGTAAACATACACTTCATCCTCCACAATTTGCCATTGCCCATTTCTACCAGGCCAACCAAAAGGTATGTTATAAGCCTTCCTCTCATTGGCCCACAGGTTTGCTGCACTAGTAAGTGAAAGGCGGCACATGGTCTTGCCTCTCTACCTCCGCTCACATGTGGATTCTTAAAACGGGTTAGCCAGATGTTATCCAGGAGGATAATGAAAGACAAAGATGCTCCAGAATATGTTATTTTACAACAAAACATATTCTATTCGACGTCTTAATATGTTGCACGTTAGACAGACAGACAGACAGACAGACAGACAGACAGCCAGACAGACAGACAGACAGGCAGACAGAATTGTTCATTTATCCAATTGTACAATATGACATCATAGTACTAATAATAATGTGCATTTTGGTATAACAGTAACAATGTCAAGTTTCAAATGGGTGTAATATTGAATATACAACTTGGATACATCATCATTAGCCTATCTATTAGACTATATATGTTAATATTAGAATTACGACATCTCACTGAGCGACACTGGACGAAAATATTTTACGGATTCGCACAATAATGTGGCTGTTGACTAGTCGAAGCTGTTTGGAGTAAACCTACCTTGGACGCGAATGAGACTAATATAATTAACAAGCTTATACTTCTATATAATTCCTGTGCGATCCAACAATGAACGCGGCATGTTGACTTAAAACATCCCACGTAAACGGAGAAAGTACCCTAGCTACGGGACACCGTATTTTGATCAAATGTATTAGGCATCGGCATATTAATAATAGTGCTGCTAGAAATCACGACGAAGGTGACGGGAACGGAATTGTTGCATCTAATTCCCCCGTCAGCTGTACGCGCTCTCTAATGACGTTACTGCACTCGATACTGCACGCGCACAATTAGCGTGATGTGATTGCACACGAGTAGCAGTTGCCTACTCGTCCAAGAGTGAGAACAGGCTTGATTACCAAATAGAAGGATTAAGGACCACCTAGGTGATCTAGTATGGAAGCCCAGCTGTGTCGTATTATTAAGAAACGACGATCACCGTGTCGTGGCCATTTGACACATTTGATCAATTTATCTGTAGCTAGTTATGCTGTTAAAACGCATGTGCAGTTGTTGCATGTATACTAATATATCGTGATCTATATACGTTAAGGAATTTACATCATAGTTACAGTTTATTCAATAAATGTGATTGGAATAGGTTTTGTTTAACAATTGATCATGATGTTGATAGTGAAAGTAACTTAGATAATGATTTCATTTAAGAATCTGCAGGTGCTTTCAAATAAAACACAATTCAAAAACGCCAGCTCGGGCGTTTCTGGACGTTTCCAGACTTTCGATCTTAGTCCAGTCATTTTTGCTGGCTCTTACTGTTACCTCATTGGTCAGATTTAGCATTGTGACGTTAGTCCGCAACGCTCTGTTGCTTTCCTCCTTCGTCCTTGCTCTACAGTGGTGAGGGTCAGGTACAGCATTGCCGTACCACTGGCTGTGTTTCCCCAAAAACTTCTCTATCCATAGCTCCCTCTCTCCATCTTTCATCCTCCCAGATCTGTTCATGTTCCTCCTCACGCAGTCCTCCTGTCTCAGCTGTGGCCTTCCTTTTTTCTTGTGTCTTTTGTGTTATTCCGCCTCTGCTCTATTTGTTATTTTTCCGGCACCTTCGTACCTTGCCAATTGGCCTGCCCATCTCATCCGTCTTCTCGATAATCCTCCTGTTAGGCTGCATTGCATTCCAACCTCTTTGTTCGTGTCATTCGCCTTTCTTCTGTCTACCCTCTTTGTTTTTTGTTATGTTTTTTTTTTAATATGTTCCTGAATCGTTGTTCGACTGTATGAGGGTTTGCTTCCGAAGCACTCTCCAAACAGCGGCTCGCTTCCGGTGGTGAGTTCTTTTCAAGTTCAACATTCTTAGACAGAGCTCACGACCAGAAGAGAGCCACCGCATGGAGATTACTTTCGAAGGTCGTACTGTACAATCAAGCAGTTCTCAAGAACAGCTGCGCTGTACCAAATAACTTGCATGCGCAATTGTTTTCGCACAAAAACAAAGATCGTAGCCGATCGATATCGCCATATGTAGAGTGTTTTGTGTCCTGATATTGCCTTCAGTCTCTTCAGTATGTGTGTGTGTGTGCGCGCGCGCGCGCGTGTGCGTGTGTGCGAGTGCGTGTGCGTGCCTGCGTATGAATGTGCGTAGGTGCGCCCGCAATCACCCGTGTGTGCATGTATACATGTGCGTGTATATGAATACACACCTGCCTACTAAAACGTAGGTTGTACTGATTTAAGAATGACAAACGCCCACTGACTCACACGCAACATATTCCTGTTGTTTTCTCTCTGACTCTCCTTCCATTTGTACTGTGGTCAGCATGTTTTTTCTGTCGCTCTCTCTTCTTGTCTATGTAGCCTATTATGTGCTCTGTCTGTCTGTCTGTCTATCTATCTCTCCCCCTCTTTTTCTCTCTCTCTCACGCGCAACAATATAACCAATCAAATTACTTTCGTCTAACATCCGGAACGGACCCTAAAACCGATGACACCTCAACTAACAGGGTGTTTTGGAAAACAATAAAAGCGTTCCTTTTAAAGGAAACAATAGAAGCGTTCCGATGCGTCGAAATTAATTCGTGAAAGATTGGTCCCCGAGGTGCAAGCCTTCTGAGGAAAACGTTGACATAACCTCCTCCCGATTATATTTTCATTCACGCCTGTTCATGCCTGTTCACCAATACAGGCAAGTGAACGCGGCCGATATTGGACTGATAATTTGACATTCCTTATTCTATCACTAACACTAAGGTAATAAGAATATACTACCGAGCGAATTGTCATTGTGTGGTCGGCATTACAAACACTCACAGCACAGTTACACCAGTTATGATCAATACATTCGGTCCTACCAGCTGGGTATTTACAAACTGGCAAGTAGGCCCTAGAAGTACGATATACGGTACATATTAATTACATTTTAATGTGACCTTGTCTGTTTTGTTATCCGGAATCATTCCACCAACCCAGGGATGATATTTATTTCCAGGAACGTCGCTGAATCATTTGTACTTCACTACTTCACCACTTGCTGTCTTCGTTGTGTGGGATCCAAAGTAACGGCACCGAACATCAAACGGTAATTGCAGCTACTTCTGGATAGCGCCGCTTGCTTACGCAATCCACCAGATAGACGAGGTTTACAACTCGAAATTGTTGCATACAATAGTGAACGTTTCAAATTGTGAACCATGTATCGTGCTTATTAAACGCAATGCCGTGGTTATAAACCTCCGACATGTTTATTCTTGTATAAAGTACACAATAGTAAACAAACTGGGGAAGAGACAATGCCAGTTTATTCATACCTGGCACCAACTTCAACCAAAGTTAAGTGGGTATCAGTAATACAACAGCCCAAGTGACAATGTTCTGGTCGGTATCGTCGGTTTTTCGTCTGGTCGTGACTGAATATGTGCAAAGAGCGTAAACAACTCGGAATTCAAGCTACCATCAGCTGGGATTTGATCACTACAAAGGACAGCGCTGGTGCTAGAATTACATCACTGCAAAACACAACGTGGTTGCTGTGACGCAATAGAGTTCTCTACGAACCACTGTATAATATTTGAATGCTGCCATACGTGCTTGGTAAACGCTGAGCCGATGGAAATTGATCGGCAGATGTGTGTAGCCATAGAGACAACATGTTTGTTTAGTCTGCACAAATACAATAGAGTGATTGTCTGATAGCACTGAAGTCCCAAATCGTGTCTTCTGTTTCTAATCACCACGTTCCCCGTGTACAACTGAAAATCGATAGCTCATAACGCAACTCAATCGAAGAAATTGAGAAACCGTATTATGTATTGGCTGCAATGAGATGTTACTGTTAGGAGCACTGTGTGTGTGTGTGTGTGTGTGTGTGTGTGTGTGTGTGTACGCGCGTGTGCGTGCCCGTGTGGTGTGCGTATGCATGTGTGTATATGTGCGCGCGTATGTGTCTTCGTGTCTCTGTGTGCGTGTTTGCTTGTTCGCGTGAATGGGTGTATGTGTGTGTATTTGTGTGTATGTGTGTTTGTGTGTGTGTGTGCGCGCGCGCGCGTGCATCCGTGCGTGCGTGAGAACGTGCGTGCGTGTGTGCATGAATGCGTGTGTGCGTGCGTGCGCGCGTGCGCGTGTGCGCGTGTGTGCGTGTGCGCGTGTGCGGGTGTGCGCGTGTGCGCGGGTGCGCGGGTGCGCGGGTGTGCGGGTGTGCGGGTGTGCGTGTGTTGTGTGTGCATGTGCGTATGTGCATAGGCACACATGTTCATGTGCATGTGTGAATATATTTGAGGCATGCATAATCGTGATCAAACGTATTCAGTGCTTGAAGGTCCGTCTTCCGGGCCTTCTGCTACCAGCACAAACCAGCAGCGAGTTTAAGAAATTAAAAAAAATTCATTAAAACTGGGTTTTCACCAATACATGCAACTGTGTTCTGAATATTGTATCTACAATGACATACACACAGCATGCCTATTGGACCGAGGATACGTTTTAATATTGCAATACGGACAGCAAAGGCGCTATACAAAACCTGATCGACCGACTTGCTCGTGTCTCGCTGTGAGTACATAACGAAGGCGGCCTCATCAGAAATCGTGCAAGACAGGTATAGCCATTATTTGCGAAGTGGCACGGTACGGACGAACCGGCTAATTGCGGTGCTTAGAATTGCCGTGCACGTAGCTTTGGCGAAACCATTGCTATATATTTACTGAATAGTTTCGATATAACAAGCTGCCGGGCTTTCACCGAGTACTTCGCCTAATGCCTATCGTTTGTGTTCGCCGCATCGACTCACACCTTAAAGTCCGCACCACTCATTTGAAGGTGCCTACGCAGTACAAATTGTTGCTCGTGTTGTTACATAATCAGTTCGCGAAAAATTCAACCTATTGACAACGAAATGCTAGCTCCATTGTACAAATGTGTTGTTCAGTTTTAATGGCATTGTTATAATATATATATATATATATATATATAGACAGCTGTATATATATATATACAGCTGTCTATAAATAAATAAATAAATATATATATATATATATTATATATCGCCTATTCCCGCAAATGTTCGAACGAACCAAAATTACTTTAATCCTTTGTTAAATAATACCATTATAAATGCATGTGGCCAGTTACCAACAAAGTTATTATATATATATATATATATATATATATGATATGATATATATATATATATATATATATATCATATCATATAAACTCTTTGTTGGTAACTGGCTACATGTATTCACAATGAATGGGTACGCATTGTAGCACGTTAATAACTGCACAATGGATAGCTGGATACTATTATACATGTAACGTTTGTCGTCCAATGAATATATTACATGTTGTGTAGTGGGCCACAATGTGATACGTGATAATTATATAGGTTGAGTTGTTCCTCACCGGCGAATAACACAACTCTCTTCATATCAACAGCAAACATTGCTATTATTTTGATGCTGATTATTTCGCGTGAAGAAGCTCGTGGTCCAAGGAAGCACACGAGTTACAGCAACGGGCAAAGGCGAGATGAGGAGTACATGAGCCCTGGAGCAAGCTGTATAATGAGGTCTCATGGTAACACGAATGCGACAATATATTTTATATAACAACAAACATAATGACAATATTGTGCAGTCTTCCCGGCTAAAACATTGTTTTCGTAATGTTATGATATGGTTCTATTTTTTATAATTGTAAATCAACATTATAATAACGTTACGAAGCGTTATTATCCAAACGTATTCTTCCCGAACGCGAACTGAAACATCACGATCTGTTGGTCGTTAGGAGGCTGAGTGACAAGAGGTGGCCTTCGCATCCAGGTGTCTTCTCAGCGTGAGTAAACGGATACTCCACCATTTCTTCTGTTCTCGATGAAATATGTGACGACGATTTCGAGAATACGTAGACCCATGAATTTGCAAAGAAAACAAATAAGCACGAGAACGGTGACTTGAATTTGTAAGGCATGAATAGCAGGAGAACATGCTCCAGAATTCAACGTTGGACATTAACAATGCAGTCTCATTGTCTGCTTCACTTCAGGAATCCATTCGCTGCAACCACTATTCGGCCTATTTGAACGTCGTGGATGTAATTACAGTCGAGTCTTTCCAGAGAAAGCGGGAAATAATACCACCATGGTTGTGGCTACGCTGGCGGCACTGGCATTTGTGCTCGAGACAGTTCCAAAGTCAACAGCAAACCTGCTATCATTGACACATTGACCAGGGCAATGTCTGACCGTATGACAGGAGGAAAATGATGAACAAGTACTCATGCGAGTTGCTGAACAAAGGAAGGGAGGGGGAATGTGAGAAAGAACACACTTTAGCAACTGAAATGAATAAATAAATACTCAATAATGGAACAAAGGAAAATTCTAAATATCCATGTCAATCGAGAGGGACAGCCGGGAAGAGAGGGGGAGAGGGAGGAAGAGTTAGAAATACACAGAGAGAGAGGGGGGAGAGAGAGAAAGGGAGAGAGGGATATATATATATATATATATATACATATATATACAGAGAGAGAGAGAGAGAAATATATATATATATATCCCTCTCTCTCTCTCTCTATATATATATATATATATATATATATATGCCTGTCTGCTTCTCTCAGTCTCCTCTCTGTCTCTCTATATATATATATATATATATATATATATATATATATATATAGAGAGAGAGAGAGAGAGAGAGAGAGACAGACAGACAGACAGACAGACAGACAACGGATAAATAATGGAACAAAAGATGAATTTCCTTTCATTCATAAATATCAATCGAGTGCGACATTTTCGGTTATGCCTATTTGACTTTTCGTATATTATTGGCGACATCTCGCGAATAAAGTCTCGAGATGTTATATGTGGAATGCTGGCTATTTAGGAAATTTCAGATAGTTTTTTTATATTTGTTATCAATTTACTCGATTTCCTGTTGTATTTTCCTGTATAATTGTGTGCGGCCCCGGGAGGTAGGGGTCCTGGGGCAAGCGCCCGAGTAGTCCCTAAGGTAATACGCCACTGACGGAAGTATCGTTATTATCGACGTACCTAAGATTGTGTTTAGGCGTTGCGTAATTTATGTTAGGGACATTTACCAGTGTGCGCTAATTAATAAATGTCGGTCGTATACTATAAGCACACTGAACAATGTATACCTTAACGAATTGTAACAAAACATTGACGCCGAGTAATTTTCCTTTATAAAATAAATATAGATGACAGTAAGAACGCAAGCAAGCAAACACGCACGCACGCACGCACGCACGCACGCACGCATGCACGCAAAGGCTTACTTATAGCGCGTCAAGATAATAGTCATGCCATTCATGGCAGTTTTGGGAGTAATTGGTAATTACTAGAAGAGCTGTACATTTATATGAAAACTTGTACATATTGTACATATGTCAATGATATGATTACGTTTAAGTAATGTTAGGTTCGTAAAAAATTAATGGAATAAACATAATTAACAAGTCTCTTTTAATTATAGCACATTGCTATGTGAAATGGTTTCCTGACAGAAGTGCAGTACCTCTCGCACTCTCGCCACCTAGAGAGAAATAACCAGTTCTCTTGTCACCTAGGACAAAATAACCAGTTCACCAGTTAGAACTTCTGTCATCTAGGACAGAATTATCTCCCAACAAAAGCCTCTCCTATATTAATTGGCTACCTCAGATACTCCTTTATCACAATTGGAAAAACAAACATGGGATTTGAAGCGTATTGCCTTCTCTTTGTGTGTACCGCCCGGGTACCATATCCCCATAACATAGCCCAGAACTCCCTTACGTATTAATAATACATCGCCATTATAAGCAGTTGAGATATCAGATATGATATACTATTCGATTGCTTCCATATATGTAGGAATCAATGTCTGGCTTACTCCAATAACCAAATAATCAGTGTGAACAGCTCACTTCAAATTAACTTTGCTTCTATTCCGTATTTGATCAGTAATTGTATTGTTCCAAATGTCTACCATCTTGGTCTGGCAACCAGTTGCAACCAGGATTATCTCATTTTAGTCTTGCAAGATCTCCAAATTAATTTCCAATAGATAAGCCTCAGCATGAGTTCCGCAGGATGTTGTTTTTATATTGAATTATATTTATTGTATATTAATGTAACGGGTACCCAGTATACATTACTAGCTGTAAGTGTATGTCCGTGTTTTGTAGGGAGTATACAGAATGTGCAGGCTAGCATATGGCGTGAAGGCGTCACCGTCCATTTTTTAAGCGACTACGGACTTGAGTGGCATTGAAAATGTGATCTGCTTCATAGATGATATTCTCGTTGTGGGTGAAGACGAGGCCGTTCATCTAAAACACTGAATCTGGTGCTAGCTCGACTAGACCAAAACAGGGTGAAGTTGAACAAAGCTAAGTGCAGGTTTCTGAAGTTTGGGCCACATCGTGAGTGCTGAGGGCATTGAGCCTGTGCAGAACAAGGTTGAAGCTATCAGAAAGGCACCGAGGCCAACCAATTTGACGGAGTTGCAGAGTTTCCTTGGTCTAGTCCAATAGTACGCGAAGTTCATGGCCAACTTGGCCGCGATGCTGCAGCCTCTCTTCAGACGTCTTCAGGCAAGGGTCAAGTGGTCCTGGGATGATGAATGTGAGGCAGCATTCACTCAGTGCAAAAGAGTACTGTCCAGTTGCACCATCTTCATGCACTACGACCTGAGAAAAGAACTGATACTGGCTACCGATGCGAGCCAGTATGGTATTGGCGCAGTCATTAGCCACAGAATGAAGATGGATTAGAGAAGCCGATAGCATTCGCCGCGCGAACACTGAGCAAAGCCGAGACAAATTACTCGCAGATCGAAAAGGAGGCCTTGGCGATAATATACGGAGTGAAGAAGTTTAATCTATGCTTGTTTGGTCGCTTTTCACACTGGTGACGGATCATCGTCCTCTGGTTCGATGATCTTCGGAGAAAAGACTGGCGTACATACGACGACGGCGGCTCGGATACAGCGAATGGCTCTGATACTGGCGGGTTATCAATATGAGATCCAATTTAGGTCATCAAAAGAAAATTCGAACGCAGATGTATCGTCCTAGTCGGCTGATCCTGATGAAACGGTGGCAGCACTCAGCATGTTGTCGGTGGCCGAACTTCCAGTAACGGCTAAAATCATTGCAGAGGCTACCAGAAAGGATCCTACGTTGGCCAAGGTCTATGAATTCATACAGCGAGGCTGGCCAAACTCAACCGATGAGTCGGTGAATGCATATCGATGCAGAAAAGATGAATTGTCGTTGGAAGATGGTTGTCTTCTCTGGGGGAGGAGAGTAGTCATTCCAGCAGTGTTCAGAGTACGTATACTACGAGAATTGCATGTGATGCATCCGGGCATGGTCAGAATGAAGTCGTTCGCTAGAAGCTTCGTCTTGTGGCCTGTCCTTGATCCGGATATCGAGGACTGTGTCCGAAACTGTCGGGAATGCAACCAGGCAGCGAGTACGCCGAAGGTAGCACCACTGGTTCCATGGCCGTGGGCTACGGGACCATGGGAACGTATCCATGTGGATTTTGCAGAAAAAGACGGACAGAACTTCCTTGTCGTGGTGGATAGTCATTCAAAGTGGCTGGAAGTGGTCTCAATGTCTCGCACTACTGCAAACAAAACGATAGTTCAACTGAGAAGAATGTTCGCAGCATTTGAGTTACCACGCGAGGTGGTATCTGACAACGGACCTCAGTTCGCTTGCTAGGAATTTGGTCGTTTCTTGAGGTTGAATGGCGTCAAGCATACACTGTGTACAGCTTACCACCCGGCGGCGAACGGCCTCGAGGAGAGGAATTTCCAGACGTTCAAGAAGATGCTTGCAAAATCGAACAACCAGCTACCATTGCAGCACCGTCTGTCGGACATGCTGCTCCAGTACCGAAACACACCGCATTCGCTTACGGATAAAACGCCGTCGGAGTTGTTCCTGAACCAAGCGCCACGCACCAGACTTGCGAAACCCAGTCTCGACGCAAAAGTGCAAGATCGGCAATTCAAGCAGAAACAACAGCACGATGGAGCTCATTCACGCCTTCGCAAGTTCGGTGTCTACCAGAGAGTGAGAGTCAGAAATATGAGAGGAGGAATGGATAAGTGGACACTGGGAACGGTGGTCAGAGTTTTAGGGCCACTAACATATTTGGTCAGACTGCCAGGAAACAGGAGGCGATCCGTTCATGTGGATCAGAAGGTCGCGAATGATAACCACCCAGCTACACCAGAAGATTGGAGCGATGTCGCGATTGCACCTCCCATTGTCGTGACATCCGAGACAGAGCAAACAGAACAAGCACCTAAGGCACCTAACGTGTTAGGGTCACCATCACCGATCGACTGTCATTCAGTCACCAGCTGCTATCAGGCGTTCATCACGAGCTATCAAACCTGTTGTTAAGTTGAATTTTTGATTATTCACCCAGGTACTCTTAGTATAAATTTGCTATATTAGTCGCAGATGGTCCTTTAGAATAGTTCTATTTTAAGGTGGAGAATGTTGTATATTGATATAACGGGTACCCAGTAGACGTTACTAGCTGTAAGTGTCCGTCCGTGTTTTGTACCGTTTCTGCAATACACACCAGAGGCACTCTGGGATACCGCCAACCTCATGTGTAGTTGATTACTAATTGTAATCTGTCTCCTTAAAAATGCAAACTCCACAATACATAATAGTATTATTAATTTCTTGACATGGGGTACGGTAGCGCGGTGACAGAACTGTCGACTGTCAGTCGACAGCATTGGATTCACGTCCTCCTATTGTCTAACAAAATCCCAATTTGTCTGAGATTTTTAAAGAAGACACCACACGTCTTTATTATCTCGACAAATCGCTTATAACGCTACATTGATTCTTTCCCGTTTCAATATAGCATAGACATATTTAATCTTAATTTAAAAATCAAGTGAAGCCTCTCAAGATAATATTTACAACCTAAAACTAAGCGATCCATGTAATGTGTATGAAATGGTAATTCAAATTAAAAATAATCAAAGGGGACACAGCTTGTACCGTTGGGTCTCTCTCTCTCGAAATGCGAACGCAAAATCTAATCTGATCTGAAATCCTGATCTTTGAAACGATGATCTCCCCCTCTCTCTCTCTCTCTCTCTCTCTCTCTCTCTCTCTCTCTCTCTCTCCAAGAAGCAATATTGTAGCCATAACAGTTTTTATCGTTACAAAATGCGTAGATGTGTTAAGGTGTAAACTATTTGTGATCATAATTCGATAATTATGGTATTCAGACCTGATTAGTTCAAAGCACGGCACTGTAACTCGAGTATTGCATTACAAGCTTTGTTTCGTATATAATGCGAATTTGAGACACACTTTTTAAACGTAGATTCTCCTGACGAACGCGCGGAAAGTTCGACAGAGAAAAATGTGAATTTTAACAAATGTTTACATCCACAAAACAGAATGTCCGTTTGAACAAAGAACTCGCTATTTTGTGACTATCTATGAGCCCTTGACCTTAAAACACCTGGACCACTATTAGATTTACGCTGTCTGATGTTTATGGTGCTATAAACTAGATGATCCACACAGCATAAATTTCGTCTTTGATGCTGTGGCTTCAGACCTCTATAATTAAAGACGTGTAGGTTGGCTAGTGGCGACGCGAGAAAGACAAGCTGGCTGTAATGCAATACTCGAGTCGCAGTGCCGTGCTTTGAACTAGTCAGATCTAGAGACGTGTCAGTGGTCAACGTGGCTAGCTCGAGTTAAGTTACTTATTTCACACCGTCTGTGTCGGCGCTCTGTTGTTAGACGCTGCTGCTCAGCAACGCCTCCGCCCGCTGAATCTTAGCTCACGCGTTGCTGCGTCGCATGCAAGGATGTAGTTAATTTCCTGCTGGTCAAAGTCAACGCTCTCGCTAGAGCCCGCGTCTCGATAGTTTTTTTGATGACGAATGCTACTCGCTTGCCGCGCGAGTGTGCCGTGTTAAGGCGGAAGTGACGACACGCGATAGTGCTAAAACCCATCCTCATTGTTATAGAAGTATATTATTAGTTGATTTAGCCCATCGCGAATCAAATTCGATTGTTTGTTTGTTTGTGTATGTGTTTATGAGCGTGCGTGTGTGTGTGTGCGTGTGTGCGTGCGTGCGTGCGTGCGTGTGTGCGTGCGTGCGTGTGTGCGTGCGTACGCATGTGCGTGCGTGCGTCTATGCGTGTCTGCGTGCGTGCGTCAAAGTATTACTAAACCACGAGTTCCATTATTTACAATGATGTTATGGCCAGTCAAGCAAACCATCGTGATGGTATATCGAATGAAAACGATGAAACATAACTAATATTTTGAAACAGGCCAGTGAATTAACAGGATCGCACACAATAGAGTGTCTGCGCTTGAGCTCAGATTCTGTGACATGTTGTTTAGCTGGTTTCCACATGAGCTCGACGCAACAACTGAAGCAACGACGAAATCCACTGGCGAGATTAACTCGATTGTATAAGTCATTGGAATTGCGTCAGTGTCGCGCGCGTCAAGGGGATTGCTCAAGCATTGACGCGGTGGCGCACTCGCTTTAACTCTAATCCAGTTATTGTTTCTTTGCCTGTTTGCGATCGTCAACCAGGACGTGATCTGCATCGTGTCCATTGCGGCCACACAGACGCGAAAGTGGTACGCTATCTCAATAATGCGCCGTTGGTTCGCCGGATGTTTTACTTACTTAAATGTCAACCTGACTGGAGTGGATACAATAGAAAATGCAGCATAGGTAATCGGTGCGTGTTGTCGTTTAAATATCACCAATTAATAGTTAAGGACGCATTTATGAAATCGTGTACAATGGTGTTGTTGTTGGAATGCATGCTGTTGTAAGATAAACGATTTAGATAATAATTCAACACAACTGCATGGATCCACGAGGGAAAGTGTGCGTGGAATGAAGATGGATTCCGACTGGGGAACACAAAAGAACACGCGGACAAGCAAAGCATATGCAATGTCTCAGCTGATTTCGACGATATCGGACGATATCATTATCAGTGCTTTTAATGTTTAATTATTAATATACACGGACTCTTATATCAATTATATAACGATTTATCGTGTTTATATTGTGTTGGATGATAATTTGTTTATATAATATTTTGTGTGTGCGTGGGCGTGTGTGATGTTTTCCTAAACATTTCTATGCAAAAAATTGGTTTTCAAACCTTTTGTAGTATACAGTTATTTCGTATAAATATCTAAGCTAGTCGGTAGTATTTGGTACAAACATGGCTGATGAGGATTTTCCCTTTGCCCTGATAATCATCCTCTGGAAGCATCCAACCGATCGACCGACAGACCGACAGATAGGTAACAGAACACAGGTTTATTAAAACGCAGCGCCTACGCGAGATAATCCGCTGAAATAAAGTGATATCTTAAAACATGAGATAAGAGAGCTTACCTGATTGCACAGACATATTGGGAGTTCAGCAGACGCTCAAGAAACCCTCTCGTGATCTTTGATGTCGCAATGCAGCAGTTAGACTGCTGCACCAAAGTAAGCAAGATATTACACCGCCACCGCGCCACCGGCTTGGAGTGTCATCGACGTCAACCTGTTGGTTGAACTGACACAGAGCGCCCACAGACGGGCAGCGGCGGTGGCGGTGGCGGCGGTAGTGGAGACGGCGGCTACAGAAACTCTCTCCTGACGGTCAACGCACTACCGTCGTATCACACGATCACATCCATTTGCTGTAGCACCTAGGCTAGAAGCTCGTCTTTCGCAATAAAGATAAATAAACTGTTGACGCCCGAATGGTTCTTGCACAACTGAGGAGGAGGTAGCATGCTATTGACTATTGTTGGAGCATCTCTGGTAATTGGAACAACGTGAACGCACTAATTTGGGTTCTTTATGATTAATATTCCTATTCAGCCAAACATTTGTCATAACTACACGTATGATATTGATATCTCTCGTGTTCTCCTTTCCCTCGCACGATGGGTTCCACATCACACGGTAGTCTATTGTGCTTTACCATAATTGACCTTTCGCACCTGCCCTCCTAACATCTCGTTCCACATTGTCTTTCCATTTCAACTTTAGTCTTCCTCTGTTTTACCTGATCTTTTTGTCAGTCTTTTCTCACTTATTCTTTGCAAATGTTCGGCCTATTTCAGTCTGCTTCCAACTACTTTCAATTTAGGTGCTTCTTATGCCAATCTCTTCTCTCAATTCAATAATTGTCCTACTATCGCCTCGGGTTACATTCCATATTAGTCAGTCCCAGTTGTTCTGTGGGCCTACTACTTGAGCTTCTCCTCCTGTTTCTTTGTCAGTGTCAATGTTCCTAACCGGTACACAAAGGCTGGTAGCACGCCGACTTTAAAATGTTCCCTTTAGTTGTTTCTTCAGTTCTCTGTCCCATATAATACCTTCGAGCCTTGCACACTTTTCTGTGCTTCCTTACTACGTCCTCCATCCTCACATACTGTTCCGTCCAAGAATACAAAGCTGTTAACTTGTCTTCCCATCAACAACTACACGTAGAAGCACATCCTGGTCAGTTATACACATTACTTTAGTCTTCACCAGATTAATCCGGAGGTCATGTTTTCTAAAGATGTTTCTCCATTCTTGTAATATTTTCAGTTGTTCTTCTTTATTATCAGCTACCACTGCAAGGACATCTGTTTGTAGAATCATCTTAAGCATTTCCTGTTCAGATACTCTCACCGCCGCTGTTGTCTCTTCGTACATTTCCTCCACCCTCTGATGTCTGCCTCCCCAACCTCCGTTCATCTGCTGACTACATGTGCTTGTTTTCTCGGCACGAAGTCAGATGCCTGTGCCGCATCCACAAAACCGAATACTACCGCCTTTCTCACCTCTTCTCAAACAACTGTTCCTTTCCGTTTCCACCTTTTCTAAATCTCAGCTTATTATCTCCGATTTTGCTTCGTTTCAACTATATGCCTCATTTAGCATCCAGTATCATTTCCAGCAATTTCAGGGGTTGGCTCAGTGCTATGATGTCTCTGTATTTCCATGGATTTTGAATGTCCCCTTCCCCTGCTGTATCAGCATAATAAATCTTCTTCGCCACTCTGCCGGTAACTCTCATGCTGAGACGCACACATTAAACAACCTCGCCAACCACTTGATACACACTTGATACACACTTGTCTATTTACTTTCAAGATTTAGTAGTATATTCCTGAAATATTCATCCGAAACACGTAGCACATGGTTTACTACAGGAACCATTGACCCATCGCTTCTGTTCATTGCAGATGTGCGAATAGTTTCTTGCAATCTCTCTCTCTCGTCACTCACTCTCTCTCTCTCTCTCTCTCTCTCTCTCTCTCTCTCTCTCTCTCTCTCTCTCTCTCTCTCTCTCTCTCTCTCTCTCTCTATATATATATATATATCTTGTTGTTTTCGTTTTCTCCTGGTACTTCTGCTTCAGCCTTCTTGCCTTATCTCCGTCACTCGTTTCTTTCATACACACTTTATTCTCCTTCTATCCTTGTACTGCTTGATCAACCTTCCTGGTTCCACCACCACTGTTATTTCGTCTTTCGGCTTTATGTGGGCTTTACTAATGTTCGGCCACATATATCTTCGACTGGTCCAATCTGGTGATATCGAGTCTGTCTGGCAGCGTTGCGGAGACAGCCGTCCAAACATATGAGGCATCTTCCATCTTGAATCTCACGATGCTCTTCCAGATCACAACACTTCACGTTATAACAAACTTGTGTTCATAAATGTGAATGAGGGGCTTTTCTACCTTGCTAGGATTAGGATCTTACACGTCGGTGTAGCGATCACCACATTAGAATGTTATGCCCATGTTCGAATTAATCTGCCGCAGATCATCAATAAATGAGCTTGACATAGTTTTCATAAATTGTTTACCCTTAATCGAGTTGAAGATTACGAATAATCTGCATAAAGGATGAATAGCCGTATGTATCGATTATCGTCAATGAAGATAAAACCTTATATCGATCTTTGGGAGCCCATGTGTTGATGGACTTGGCACGAGAGCAAACTCCCTTGATAGTGACGCTCAGTACTCTGTCCTTGATATTGTCACTTAGCCACGATAGCAGCTCTCCCTGTATCCCTATGGGTTCCAGTTTGGCCATTAGGCGTCTTTGCCACATTTTATCAAACGCTCTGCTGCTGTCACTGCATATCAATCTTGCTTCTTGTTTTTTAGGTTATGGCATTACGCAGATGTTGCATAATATGTGTTAATGCGTCGCCTGTACAATGGTCTGCTTTGAAACCAAACTGATTGTCTGATGTCGACCTTTGCCTAAATAAAAAACATTAAGATGGTTGAGTTTTAAAATAATTCCGTCATTGGAATTAACTAATTGTAACGTACGTATGTTGGTCGTCCCGTTGAGAGGCGATGATGGAGATGATACCAACAGTTTGGGTAATACAAATTGAGAATCATCAAGAAAGAGATGCCAAAATGAAAGAAGACATCGAATGGACGCACGTGCCGAAAGGAAAGTACAACAGTTACGAGACAAGCTTGAGACGAAAACTAAAACCAGACAGCTATAAAAGATCCACACCGGAGGTACTACAGAAATATAGAACCAAATGGAACGATATGAAGAAAACAGTGAACAACAGATTGCGTTTGAGAAGCGTCGTTTCGGAGCTATGCTCGATTCAGAACGAGGAGAAGCTGATGGGTCAACTTACCATTCAGATAGTACTCGTGGTCGTTCCAATTTTCATGAATGTCTTTTGTTGGCATTTGATGCAAGCTGAACAGTGAAATCCAGGACTACAGGAAGTTGGCGGCAAAAACGTTCCACGACAGTTACGTCACGAGCATAGTTACTCAGGAAAACGTCGAACGAATGACGTAACCATGAGACGAGACGCAGAGGTAATGTCATCGCCGGTTCTCTGAATACAGCTACGTGTCATAATTTGTTTGTAAAGTGCCTCATAAACCACAAACGCCAGCACAACAGATCCTGGCTTTCCTTTTTTCAGGAGCATGTCATCATGTAACTAATCATTCATATTTAATCATAATATAGATATTTGTAAGAGGACATATTGAAACCTAAACTGGCCTTCAACAACATACGTACAGGCGGAGTTTCATGACACACCAAATAATAGTTTTAAAGAGAGAGAGAGAGAGAGAGAGAGAGAGAGAGAGAGAGAGAGAGAGAGAGAGATAGAGAGAGCGATAACAATGTATGGAGAGTCATATAAACGTAAGTACGTACGTACATACGTACATTGTAACGTACATACATACACACCTACACACACGCACACACACACACACACACACACACACACACACACACACACACACACACACACCCACACCCACACACACCCCCACACACACATACATACGCTTACATGGGGGTATTGCCGCCCGGTCTTGCCCCCCCCCCTAATGTTGCACCCTTCCTGCCTTATCACAAGTTATCAGCGCATTGTACTCTTCATACAGATTATTCTATCAGAGTATCTTAATAAATGTACAATGGCCCACAACAAAAAGGATAAAGGGCAAAACCGCATCATATATACTACATGTTTATTGTAATAAAAATGAAATGTCATTAAACTAACTCATCATTTTTAATTGTAATAATGGTGTTATGATTCAAGCGACGCCATGGTTGGGATCCCTTGAGGCATTTCACATGCTTCCACTAATTTTCATACTTAAAAATCTCTCAGCCGCATCAACGTCAAGACCCTTTTATGGGACGTTATTATTGTATATGGCAGTGTAATGTGAATGTCTAAAACTGTATAATTGTTTGGTTTGTCACGGAAAACGTGAAACGTCGCTCATAAGTATCAAGTTAACTCTACTTAGGGAGCTGTATCCTAGGGTTAATGTTAGAGTTTTTGTATACGTATACGTTTGAAAAGAATACTAAACTTTCTTGAGTGGAAATGATCAAGTCATATTACAAAGCGGGAAAACGTAAATCCATTTATACAAAAGTTGTTGTTGTATTAATGCATTTCTTATTGAGACGTGATATTTCTATTGTTAGGGCGATTTTCCGGTGATTCTTCAAAACAAGAAGCAACTTTTTGGTAATTTGTAATAAATCTGTTAAATTACTTTATCAAAGCTACCCCCTCTTTCAACCACATAGTGAAAGACTGTCAGCACTCGCGTCTTTTGTGGGCCCTGAGTGCTCTAGAGAATTGGACCACGGAAGAGTGAAGTATTGTGTTAGGAGGGTAAGTCGAAATTGATGCGAAAAAACAGGTTGGGTGAATAATGAGTGCGATGTGATGAATTCATCTAGGGACGTGAAGTGCATATTCTGTTACTTCCATCATAGATTAGATCCCGCCTAGGCGTGACGCTGGGATGCGAAATTGACAGCTTGTCACATGATGTGTGACCTCACGTTACCTTAATCCTTCCCCTGCCTACTAGCACTTCAGGCAGAAACAAAACAAGTCACATCTACTTCTTTCGGCCTACACCTTGTTTTGCAGCCATACCTCCTACTTAAATGCAGTTGTTTGGGTTCCCTTCCACATTGTTCTACATGTTGTTATGGGTTGCCTTCTCTTGCTGTTCCTTCAGGTGTCCATCTCAAGCAAGCATATTACTCTACCTAACACGTCAGCTGGTATAGAGCGGCAGCTACCGTGAATCGGAACAAACGTACCTCGCGAAGACGAGCTTCAAGATGCGCATGTTCACCGTCACCTGATGCACGTCACCCGACCAACTGCCATCGGACCCGGTCCCACCAGAGGTAGTCGAGGATGCGGCTCCGTGCAAGTGGAGTGAGGCGTGTCTGACGGAGTCGGACGCTGTTAACGTAAGAGATACGCTGCATGACATCAATCCCTCAAACTAGTAGATGGAACCGCTGCATGCCAACTGGGCCACCGACGAGCTCACGACGCTATAAAACGCCGCGTGCATGGATTGCGGGCAAGTGAGACAATTGTTGCGTGTCGTCAATTTTGTGATAAACTGGTGGTATGTGCACCATTCAGCGCGATTTGTACTTTGCGGATCGGTAACGAGTAGCGTTGTTACCGTTGTGTTTCGGGGTAAGGTTCGACCTGGAATGTGGGCAAGTCAAGCAATTGTTGCGTGTCGTCAAATTTGCGATTGACTGACAATATGTAGACATGTGAACATCGAAACGTTAAAAGCAGGAAAAGACATCATCTCGAAGATACTAGCTAAGCTGTATACTAAATGCTTATCGGAAAGACGAATACCCACCGCATGGAAGAACGCAAAGACGGCGGTAATCTTCAAGAAGGGAAATAAGAAAGACTTAAAGAACTACAGACCGATATGTCTGTCATCGAACATCTACAAATTACTCACAAAATACTAACGAATAAGTTAGAGAAGACACTCAACGAAAACTAACCACGAGTGCAAGCAGGATTCAGTAGCAGACCACATCCACGTCATAAACCAACTGAAGGAGAAGTGCCGAGCATATAATATTGTCAAGATTGTGATTTTTAGAACTTAACATAGGTTGGTAGCATCTGTGAAAGACTGCATTTAGGGTTATAATGTAAAGCTATGGTTGGCTGACTCGTGTTAGGGTTGCCCTGTAGGCCATTGATGGCTGTCCAGTGGCTATGCAATACTGTGAAGGAACTGGAGTGGTGGCCTAAGGTCAGATTTTAAAGAACCGGGCAAATATCATTATATTTAGGGTAGACAGGGAGGATTGTCGAATACAACGTGTAATATTTATAACATGATTGGCCGTTCCATATGAATAGATTATGGTGATATGGACATAAGTTTAAATAGAATAATATTACGGCGTATAGTGATGTCGTTATAATGAAGATTTTATATACTTGTTGATTTAGAGAATCACCTATTAGATGGTGTTGAAATTGTTATAATGGCGTCAGCATCAGCAAGGATCACATGACTGATGCTAGGTATAGGGTGGAGGTACTGAGGTTTGAAGGTAGGATAGAACAGGCGAGTCCAGAACCCGACAGAGCAAAGACATGTAATCTGGTTTCTTCTGTGGAGAGAAACCATTACGGTGCGGTTGGCAAACACGAAGTCTTTATACCCAGTGGTGGCTTTGACGTTAAATTTCTCAATGCATATATAGAGTAGAAGAAATACCGGAGGTATATGGAATATATATATATATATATTATGAGTGAATGTTAGATTAGAGTTATTGGCTTAAACATCTGTTTTTTTATTGTTATAATTGTGCCAAAGGGTGCGGTCAATAATAAATAAATATGGTCAGCGTAATAATACTGGTATCTCGAGATTTTTGCGGGGTGGCGAATCATCGCTCTGTTATGTGGATGATAGATAGTAACAAGAAGCGAGCATAGGTTGTATTACGGTGACACAGATAATGGTTATTGATGTATAGTTTTTTGGGACTTAGAATATGTTAGGTGGTGGGGTTGATATTATTAATGGGATACTGGGTCTGGATATGTATATATATATATATATGGCGAACATTAGCTACACATGTTTGTGTGTAGGTACTATGATTGTATGTGGTGTCGATGTAAAAACATGTTATGAAGGGTGTAGGTTACACACCAAGGAATAAGAATATTTGTATTATTATAGTTATCATTTATTGTAGTGTCGGGACGGGGTGAAGTCTGACAAAGTACACTCGAGGGCGGTATACGCCGAGTAACACCTCGTGTAACAACAGTGCGAGAGTAGACCGCTTACACGACAAAGGAGAATTCACACCCGAAGAGGGAATTCCCGATGAACCGAGTGAGAACTACTTCGCCCGACTACGGAGGGACAAATTATTCTCAAGTTGACGGTGCTGACGAAATGTGGCATCGTTCTTTATAAACATTATGTTCTCGCATCTCTACATTGCGAGTGCCGCGCAGACAGCCGTAGGGTGTTGAACTTTTGTGCCTATTTGGCGATTATGTTATAGAATTTTTTGATGAAATAGTATAGGATTTACAGCAAAGCAAAGCCAGGACAATAGGAGAATGAGCGACACTTCACAGAGAGTTAGGGTTGTTGGAAGAAGTCCCAAATTACCAGCATTCTGCGATGGGAAAGATGACATGGACTCATATCTCCAACGTTTTGAGAGGTATGCAGAAAACGAAGGATGGGACATCAATTGTTACGGTACTTACCTAGGGTCGCTTCTATCAGCAACAACACTAGATGTGTATTCGCGGTTGCCAGCCTCTGAGGCACGCAATTATGATAAGCTAAAGGAAGCATTACTGAGAAAATACCAATTGACAAAAGAGGACTATCGAAAGAAATTTTATTGTGGACGTATGGCATCAAACGAATCAGCTTCGCAATTCTTGGATCAGTTAGAGCATCAATTTGATCAATGGGTAAACTTGTCCAAAGTAGAGGCAACCTTTGGAGGATTAGAGTTAATCATCATGGAACAATTCTTACATGCCTGCCCTCGGGAACTGACCCTGTTCATTCGAGGATTTGACTAAGGTCTTGGAATTAGCTGGGATCTTTACCTCCGCCAGAGAATCGGTAGGATTATCGGGATCAAGAAGACCCTTATCGCCATCACGAGTTACTCCGACACAAGCATTATCTCCACCACACGTTACTCCGACACGAGCTAGTCCACTATTATCACCGCCTCCGGCGACGCCATCGCCACGTCGATTCGATGGTAATCCCTCGATATACGATCCGAGTGAAAGTTTATGTTTCCAATGTCAGAGACCAGGGCATATAGCGCGTAACTGCCTAACAGGACGACCCACTGCTCCCGGGAGTAGAGGGGAAAGATTACACAGGCCAGCGATAAGTGGAAATTCGGGAGTAACGGTTAATTCTTGTCCGCATGAATGTTCTTTTGTTGATGGGAAGGCCTACCCGCAGTGTGGATGCGCCCTGCCCATTGTTGGAAGCGTCGGTGTTTATGGACAAAGCAGTCTTCCACTTATACAAGGACGAGTGGGCGATAAGGTTGTTACGGTACTCAGGGATACCGGCTGTAATGGCGTAAAAGTTAAGAGAGGCCTTATCGACGAGAGATGGTTGACAGGACAGAAGCAGAAACTAGTATTGATGGATTAATCAATCATGGAAGCACCTGTGGCGAAATGTTTTATTGACACCCGTGTTTACTGGAGAAGTGGAAGCATTGTGTTTACCCGATCCCATCTGCGAACTAATTATAGGAAATATTCCCGGGATACATCCTCATGTCCTAGGACGAGATGATAGAGAGGGTCGTCCAGGTTGTCAAGACGTAGGGGAGAAGACACAGTCTGTGGGATACAACCGAGCCGGAGACCGAGACGGAGACCGAGACCGAGACGGAGGCTGTGATCGTGGACGGAGAAAGAAATTAGTAGGGAGGACCAGAGAGTTAGACAAGAGACGGCGGACGCAAGAGGAAGACGAGGACAGCGAGGGGGTGAGGAAGAAGAAAGTGAAGAGTAAACACGGGAAGAAGATAAAGAGGTGGAGAAGGAAGGCGCCAGAAGTAAAGAAGGAGACGGAGTCGACACCAGAGATAAAGACGGAGCAGGAAGAGAAGAATTACGAGTCCGGGTGGTCAATCTAGGCGAAGAAATCACAGGACAAGAAACCGCCTCTCGAGAAGAAACCGACGAAGGAAATAAAGGCGACAAAAGCGAAAAAGGTAGTAAATAGTACCAGGACGAAGATGGTGGACGAGGAAGCAGAAGAGGATGATGATGACGACGATGATGAAGAAGATAGTGAGGATGAGGAAGTGGTGCCAGTGAAGGCAAAGCAGGCCACGAAAGCCAAGAAGGCACCGGCCATGGAAGTTGAGGATGATGACGATGAAGAGGAGGATAGTGATGATGACGATGATGAAGAAGATGACGACGATGAAGAGGAAGATGATGAGGAGGAGGAATGGGAATCTGTGGTACCGAAGAAGAGGAAGGCGACTGGCGCAGAAAAACCATCAAAGAAATGTCGAGTAGGTTTCTCTCAGGTAGACTTTGTGGAACACAAAGTGGGAGCAGGCCAAGTGGTAACCCAATCTGACAAGGTGGAGAAAGTCAAAGATGCACCAATTCATCATACGAAGACTTAGGTAAGATCTTTGTTGGGATTATCTGGGTATTATCGGACATTCATTCCACACTATGCCAGTCTTACGGCTCCTTTGAATGATTTGACGAAGAAAGGGGCACCCAATGTGGTGAAATGGTCCGGAGAGCTCGATAAGACATTCAACGAGTTGAAGTCCTGCATGTGTAATGCACCAGTTCTTCGATTGCCAGAGTGAGATAAGGATTTTATCCTCAGAACCGACGCCTCTGACAATGGTCTAAGGGCCGTGTTGTTTCAAACGCATGATGAAATGTGTTTTCCGGTGGCTTATGCCAGTAAGAAACTGACCAGAGCTCAGAAATCTTACGCAACCGTAGAGAAAGAGTGTCCAGCGATTGTTTGGGCGATTGATAAATTCAATACCTACTTGTATGGACGTAAATTTACGTTACAGACCGATCATCAACCGTTGGCATTTCTCAAATCTGCGAAAATGACCAATCCTCGACTTATGCGTTGGGCATTGAAGTTGCAACCATACCAGTATCGGGTCGAAACCATCCCGGGAAACAAGAATGTGGGTGCATATTATCTTAGCAGTTCAGACTAGGCGTTGCATTACCACCAGAAGAACTGAATGATAAGTTATGATTATATTGAAACGAACAGAAGTTTTGTTATTCGATGGAATAAAGAAAATGTTATTACCTATGTTAAGTCTTGTGGTGGGGGGTAATGTCAAGATTGTGATTTTTAGAACTTAAAATGTTATTACCTATGTTAATTCTTGTGGTGGGGGGTAATGTAAAAATTGTGATTTTTAGAACTTAACATAGGTTGGTAGCGTCTGTGAAAGACTGCAATTAGGGTTATAATGTAAAGCTATGAACCGAGTGAGAACTACTTCGTTCGACTACTGAGGGACAAGTTATCATCAAGTTGACGGTGATGACGAGATGTGTTATCGTTCATTATAAACATTATGTTCTCGCATCTATACATTGCGAGTGCCACGCAAACAGCCGTAGGGTGTTGAACTTTTGTGCCTATATGGCGATTATGTTTCAAAAAAATATCTTTTGATGAAATCGTATAGGATTGAAGAACTGGTCAATCCTTGTGTATCTATGAAATGTTATGATAGAGATGTATGTATGTAAGACATTGTATGGTAAGAGGTTAGGGAGGCTGACGAGTCTTCCTTGAAGAATAGCTGTATTTTGTTTTGTTGTTTGGAAAATGGGCCAATAAATTTGGAAAATTCTTTAATTGTGTATAACTACTTCCCTTTTGATATATCTCAGAACCCGGATATTTATTTTCAAGGCCGTTTCACCTGGCGGTTCTTGACAAATATCCCGCTCCATATCTTTCATCGACTACGAGAAGGCTTTCGATTCGGTGCAAATTCAAGCAACACTGACCTCGCTTCAAGAAAAAAGGATAGAAGACGTGTACTAAAAGACATCTACACCAACAGCTCGATGGCAGTCCAGCTACACAAAGAGAGCAACACGATCAGCATCAAGAGAGGAGTACGACAGGATGATACCATATCGCGCAAGCTGTTCACGGCAACACTCGAAATCATATTCCGAAGCCTGACCTGGGAAACCAGAGGCTTGAGGATACACGGAGAATATTTCAGTATCTTCGCTTCGCCGACGGCATACTCATATGCACTACTACACCACAAGAACAACAAAAATGCTGGAGGAGCTAGCTGATGAACGTGAAAAACTAGGTCTGAAAATGAACATTTCGAAGACAAAAGTAATGCTAGAAAACGACACACCAATATAATTACAGTGCAACACGCTTATAATGAAAACGGATACAACGAATTGACGGATATAACGAAACAATTTCTTACGTACGGATGTTTTCCCTATTTTTTCCATTATAAGCGTTCACGCATATTACGAACACGGGTATAACGAATTCACGGTTATTACGAACACTTCTTCCCGAACAAATTTTGCCGTATAACGAATTTCTGTCCAACTTAAAATCGCCCGGTTGTTCGCAAATACTTCCCGCCCGTAACATGGAAGCCATGCAGTGGCCGCGCAGAGCGCCGGTGCCAAAGTGCTACGCATTCAGACGACGCTGCAGCGCACTGCGACTGGCTTGAGGATTTTCTTTTGTCTGGTGTCCTAGCCAACAGCAAACAAACGTCAATGGAGGACTTCTTCAAAGCAGATTAACTGGTATCATTCTGTGTGTGTTAGGTCAATGAGGGAAATCATCAAAGGTGATTGTTAGCTGCGCGTTGTACGACAGTTCATTCGTAACAGGGCTAGGCAGTCAGACGACGCTGCAGCGCACTGTGACTGGCTTGAAAATTCCCTGTTGTCTGGTGGCCTCGCCAACAGCAAACAAACGACAATGGAGGACTTCTTCAAAGTAGATTAACTGGTATCATTATGTGTGTGTTGTACAGGAAGTAGTAGACCGTGGCTCCATCCTGTCACAGTTCGTGTTTTATAGTGTGCTTGGACGCGACGTGCTCGCCATGTGTTTTTTTTGTGGCGAGCGTCAATGGCGTGTGGAATTCGAAGTTTTATGATATTTTTAAGGTGTATTTTTGGCGACCGTGAAAGGTGAATGCAATTGGAGAGGGCATACATGATTGTCTGCCCCCCCCCCCTCTAGTAATATGCAATCCCCAAAATGCAAACTGGTGGAGGGAGTATTTTAAGGGAACAGTGGAGAATAAAGTTTCTAGTTGACAACACGTGTTGTTCTTTCACCACTCTCGTAGTGGTGAAAGAACAACACGTGTCTCCAATTGTTAAAAACATGTCTTAGCTCTCTACTTGATACAATTACAAATGTCATAAATATATCACTAAGTTCAGGTATTTTCCAGATGATTTTAAACATGCATATGTAAACTTCCTCCTCAAGAAGACATCTCTTCCTAAAGATAACGTCAATAATTACAGACCAGTTTCTAATCTCAGTTTAATTTCCAAGATACTTAACAAAATTGAGGCAAAACCTTTGGATGTCACATTAAATCAAATGGCTTGTCTAATGAATTACAATCTGCATGAAAACAGCTTCATTCGACGAAAACTGCCCTATTAATAATGCATAAAATAAGGATAAAGGTAAAATAACAGCGCTTACCTTGCTACCGCTGTCTGCTGCCTTTGATACAATTGATCACGCCATTCTCATAAATCGTCTGTCATTGTGGTATGGTGTACAGATTTAAGTTGTTTTGTCATATCTAACACATAAACATGACACAGTGAAGATTGGGGATCGTCTTTCATCAGCATTCCCTATTTCATGTGGTGTTCCTCCGGGTTCTGTCCTCGGACCACTACTTTTCATTCTCTACACAACACCACTGAGCTCAGTTATTAACAATCATGATCTAAAATAATCATCTTTATGCAGATGATACCCAGATTTACACTTCTTTATACACGTCTAATACTAATTGCTCCTTACATCAGCTCAGAAATGCTCTTAATGACATTTTCGTTTAGATGACTGAGAGTAGATTAAAGTTAAATGCTGATAAAACAGAGTTTCTTATTATTGGTACACAGAGGCAGATTGACAAAAGTAAAAGTTTTTTCCCGCACCTGTGCTTAGCCAATACGTCACGCCTACGCCTTTAGTACGAAATCTCGGAGTTATCTTTGATGATCATTTCAATTTTAGGGATTCTTTGTAAGCTAATATGAATTCGAGGTGTACCGTATCAAAACGTATTAATTTCCCATAAGTACTTTCTCTGCTACTTATGTCTTGCATGTTTATGCATAATTTGGGTGTTATCTGAAAAAAACCGATAAACAGTTGTGTTTACGCAAATCATTTTGAGCTTGCTGCTGATTAATTCTGCAGCCCGCGTATAATGAATATTCATGCACGCGCAGTGAACCACACGAAGACCGTTGGCGTCATACACATAGTTAACATGTTAGTTTCCGAGATGAGTTGGTTCAAGCAATGGCATTGTAAATAAGCAATTTGTAGACATATGCACACTGACAGCTATTTTTATAAGTGTAGGAAGCGTATGCACTGTTTAGTTACCCTGATTTCCAATGCCGTCAGCCGAGTAATGTTTCGATTAAATATAATTATAACGTCCGCTGACGCGGACGGCTGCAGTCGGTGTCAGCTGCTGCTGGGACTGTCACTGAGTCTGTCGAGCCTCAACTACAATAACTAACATAGCCTTAGGCAAAGGTCTCGTCTTTCTAGTTAATAAAACTGCATTGTCCAATGTTTTACATGCAGTGGACGAAAATGCACGCTAAAATATCAGTATGTGCAACCATAGCAAGATGATTAACCTGCTCGTGGATGTAATTTGTTTGCCTAAAATCTAAATCTGGGATTTGGGTATGTGTGTCTACGGGTCTTGTCTTTCTAAATTCCAGTCAGCCGTTTTTGAAAAGTCCCGTTTCCCCACATATTTGAACCAAAACATAAACATGTGAGATTCGTACGTTCACAGACTGTTTTTAATGCTACAGCTACGATTGCCAGTAAACCTGGCTGGCATGTCATCATTCAATGTAAACATTTTAGGTTTGTAGTACACAATACCATGTTGCCACGGAATTTTGCGATGCACGAATTTTAGACACCAGCAGATCTGCACTCTAGCATACATAAGTTTTTATCCATGAATATATTATTAAAAATCTAATAATACATCAGATGGGTCATTCTCCCAATTCAGTACATATTGTCGAATTATTTTCACATTTTTTAAAACTACTACAATAATCAAAAAAACTTTATTTATTTGATCAAACATCTTTAGATTACATATTTTCAAAATGTGCAGGCTTACACTGTCTGCATTGTGGAGTAATTTAATGTAGAAGTGCACATGCCACATGTGCATCTGTCAACTCTGTTACTGACATCTGAGCACCTAGTGTGGCATATATTTGTCATACAACATTCATTATGATATCATTAATGTAATCATTGTGTGTCCAATGTCCAGTAAAAATCGTAAAAAAATTAGATCAATATTTTGTGCTTAATTTGATACGTTTACACTGCCTTTTAGTACGCGTGCATTCTTGGAAGCATCTATCACATCGTGATTCAATGTGACCCTGTCAAGCTGTAAACACTATATTTCACTGTTCAGAAACATGACACAATACACATATAGATATATGACAAAAATTGTTATACATGTATTACTTGAATATGTTTACACATTATTAGCGATGGTAACAGAGTTGATTTGGCAGTAACAGAGTTGACATTAAAATAACACAGTCCCAATCAATAGCTAAATAAGACATATAATACCACGGATTGTTGCAATCTAGTGTAGTTATATATAATGCAAGAAATCATACATCATAACTGCTAATCGAGTGTTTATATATTGGTAGTGCCGGCAATCGTAAATAATGGTTATGCTAAACATATAATAATATGAATTGTTGTAATAACCAGAGCGCACAATTATACACCATCATTGTTATCACATTATGTATATACAGGTAGCACAGATTATGAAATGTTGTACCCGTAAACATGCACCATAGCACATACATGATTAGTTGTGTGTGATGACTTGGTGTAGCTTCATGGTTCCTTGCATTGCTGGTACGTTCTCAGGGACCAGTGCCATGCATAAATGGGCAGCGTTAGGGATGTCATGCCCTAGGCTGATTAATTTGTCGGCCTTTCGTATGATGCTATCTGGGGCCCCTTTTCCGTGACTTGCCTCCCAGAAATTCAATGACCCTGCCATTATTGTCCTCGTTTTGGTTCTTGGTGTATTCATTTTGCCATCAAGGACAGCTTCTCTTCTTCTCTTTCTGTATATTCGGTCAACCGTCCTTGCTTGTTAATGGCCTGTTAATGGCCTTTTCCAAATCGCGGTAACATTTTGCAGCCAGTCAACTACGTCTTTTCTGGGCTTGTTTCCGTTGTCTGCAGATGGATGAGGACGTCATTAATAATTAGCACGTACTGCATTCTAGAAAGACTAGAAGCGAATAAAACAATGTTCTAAAAACGAAGGTAATACAATATACTGTTCGAGAAGCGGACAAGTGTGTGCGCGTATGTATGGTTGTGTCTGGTGTCACTGGAGTATATTATATCATATATATATATATATATATATATATATATACATAATTATTAATGTGTGCGTGGGTGTGTGTATGGTTAAATCTACCGAACATGTCTCTAGTATCCAAAAATGTGTCTTAATTTGGTCCAGAAAATAGTTAGATTAGCTTTAATCGCAGTATTAATAGCATGTTCAGACGGAGCTCGCTGTGTTCTTTCTAGACATAGTTGATTTTCTTATGTGGTGTGATAATCAGTAGGACTTTTTGTGTACGAAAGGTGCTCAAACTGCCTGTCTTGGTATGTCCACATATGTATATATATATATATATATTATCTAATTATACATGCACACACACGCTCGCACACATGCACGCACACACACACGCACACACGCACCCACACACACATACACACACGCACGCACACACATTTACATTGAACCTGATTAATTTGATGGTCTATTTGCAGCATGGGGAGAAGCTGGAGGTGTTAGATGCCTCTCTTTATCTTTTCCCCTTGACCTCCTCTGTGCATCTCGCCACCGCTTCCGTACACTGCGCTTGGTTCTTTCTGACAGTTCACTAATCTGCTTCACTTTTCCCGTCGATGTCTTCTTTTCACATGCCGGCCGCTCTTTTTTCTATATATATTTGTTTTCGTTCTGGATCCCCATCCAGTTGAGCAGCATACCGCCTGTGTTTCAGCTGCAGACAATGGCATGGCTGCCACTGTGAACAAAGTGAAAGAACGCCGTTCATTTTAGATTTGTCTAAATACGAATGAACTTAAAATGGCAAGCATTCGTAGATAGAATATATCATAAAAGTAGTAATGGGGTTCTTCACAACACGGGTCATGACCCGAGATCAAAGGGTTTTTCGCTTTTTATAAGTAGAATTCCTACGTTTTTTAGCAGTGTGTGGTACGATTTGGAATGTTACTTATAAAAAACTTGGAATGTTAAAAAAACGTGATTGACAGGTCCACGGAAGAAAGAGTGTGTCGACATCTAGTGACTAATTAGGTAATTAATTAGGTACTAATTAGCAACAAGTGAGTAGTGCTTTCACTGGAGGGCAGCACTAGCAATAAGTAAAAATAGTAATTCGACATCTAGTGACTAATTAGGGAATTAATTAGGTACTAATTAGCAACAAGTGAGTAGTGCATTCATTGGAGAGGAGCATTAGCATTAAGTAAAAATAGTAATTCTCAACTAATTAGTATAAATTAGGTATACGGGGTGTATGTGAAGTGGGGAAGCTTCTAGGTGCTTCTAGGCTGCAATGCGGTGCCTGGCGGATCAGCGAGGTTAATCGGGCGGTCTAGTTTACGCGGCGCGGTGCCTGGCGGAGTAGGAGATCAGCGAGGTTAATCGGGTGGCCTAGTTTTCAAGACTCACTGCCGAATAGGGTATCGTATGACGGAGTGTGGTTTGCTGTCAGAATTTATGCGATGAATATGTTTGAGCGTTAAGCGGGCTTGTGGCGCGGCGCATAACAATGCTGGAGAAATGTTATAGCGCGCTGGAGTCTGCGCGGCACGGGCAGTGATCGTTGTTTGTATTTGCTGTCAGAATAAGCTGGCCGTACGCAAGGATATGCGATGAATGTGTTTGAGCGTTAAGCGTGGCGCGGCGCATAACGATGCTGGAGTCTGTGCGGCGGGCAGTGATCGTTGTTTGTATTTGCTGTCAGAATAAGCTGGCCGTACGCAAGGATATGCGATGAATGTGTTTGAGCGTTAAGTGTCGTGTTCGCGCATTAGTTGGAATATAGACAGGCGTTTGGTAACAGCTGTTACTTGTGCATTAGTTGGAATGGTGCTATGTGTGCATGAGTTGAAATGCTGCTGGTGGTGGATATTGCGCGGAAAGAAAGAAACAAATGGTGAGAAATATATAAACTTTATTATCAGCGGGCGGTCACTGTGGCGGTGGATAACTTTAATGAGGTCGGTTTGATGGTGGCGGTGTCCCGAATCCGTGGCGGCCGGGGGGCTGTGATGGATAGCCTAGGTGAACGGAAAGATGTGCTTGCACGGGTGGTCCAAACGAAGGGGCTCGAAATCTAGGCGCAAAGAAAGCTGGTTCGTCGGTGGGCGTGAAAGTGTCTAGGTCCTCTGGTTCGGCGGTCTCATGAATTGTTGGTTCTACGGATAATGTTGGGAGTGAAGTTGGCGTCGGTGCTAGCACGATTCGGTGGGTCTATGAAATGAATGTATACCCCCCGGCCTACGGCGCACGTTCGGTGGAAGAGCTCTGGCGATACCACGTATACGTGATGCGTGAATCTGTTAGGAAAGAAAGCAGTTATAGTTTTGTTAGTTATCGGAAGGCGTGCGACGGCGGCGACCTATATACACTGTGCCACCACGCCGATTTTCTCGCGGGGTCGTATCCACCAAAATAACATCGTTTTGGCGTATCCCAGGCGGTGGTACAAAGCCGTTCCGTTTAGAGGGGTGTATAAGGGCCCGTTCCTGGCCAACCTGGAGGGCCTCAAAGCCCGCGATGAGGCGTCGGTAAATGTGAAAATGTGAGTGAGTGACGTGGAAAGTAGCGATAGTAATCATCAAAGCCCGTAATGGGGCGTCTGTAAATAAAGGTAGATAAATTCCGTTCCTGGCGTTAACCTGGAAAGCAGCTATAGTTATAGTAATCATCAAAGCCCGTAATGAGGCGTCTGTAAATAAAGGTAGATAAATTGTTAGTTAATGGCGTTGAAAAAATAAAGCAGTTACAGTAATTTTGTAGTGATACGAAGGTAAGGTAAGATATTAGAAGGAAAACCCCGTAAATGGGCGTCTGTAAATTGGAAGGAAAGCCGTTATTTCAGTTAGTATCGTTGAAGGAGGAAACGTACCTTTCTCCGGGGCGTAAGGGTCGGGCAGCCGGCACACTATATGTGGCGTTCGCGTTGTGTGGACTGTAAATAAAAACAAATTAGTTAGTGACGTTGAAAAAAGAAAGCAGTTATAGTAATTTGTAGTGATAAGAAGGAAAGCCGTGTTAAGTGAGTTAGGAAAACGTACCTGTCTTGCGGTTGTCGGGGTCTTGCATCAGCATCGGCGCCAGCAGCGGCAGCAGTAGAGTGGAGTTCGTTGTTTGGCTCCATTGTGAGAAATGAATTGCGCAGTTGTTTGCGCGGCGACGTGTAGCGGCCTAGACACGTACGCGGTAGCCATACATAAGCGGCTGACGTCACTGGTTATATAAGGCGCTTATGTAACTGTTTGTAAGTGCCTAAAACTGTAATAAAGGGTGAAATGCGCGTAGACTAAGCGGCCTATAATACAAAGTAGGGACTGGAGAATCGTATGGTAAACTTTTATTAGAAAATAAAAGCGGCGTTATGTTTGTGCACTAAACTGACCGAGAGGTTTTTTTTCCAGTTTTAGATTCTTGTAGAATCGGCTGTTTTCTGGCGCGCGTGCGCGAGCTCACGGTGACCGTGCGCGAAGCGGCTATTAGAGGGCCGGGCGGAGAACGCCTATGTGTCGTCGGTGTGGTAATGTTGTGTTGTTACCGTTGCAGTAACGTTGTGTTGTTGCCGTTGCAGAGCGTTGTTGATCATGGTTCCGCCTGTTCACGGAGAGCCCCCGAAGAAAATGAAGTCGAAGGCGCCAACTGTCGCGGTGGCGTCCGTCGGCAAAATGAAAGCCCCTTCGGCGGCCGCTACGAAGGGGTCGACGAATCCGGCTCTCGACGCAGCGCCTACTAAGTCGGAGTCGTCTTTCGATGCCGTGGTGAGTGCGGGCGTGCCGACGACCGAGGTAACTCTGAAAGAGTTTGTGCTGGCCCCCGATGGCACGTATAAGATTATTACACTCGTAACAATCGTTGGCGTTGCATGGAAAATTAAATGCACGTACATCGGCTGTCACGTTTATCAGCGCAAAGTGCGAGGCCTTGAAAGCGGTAGTAGGGTGTGCACAGTACATGGCGTGCAAGCAAAGCCGAAGACGTATTTTTCGGTTCGCGTCCTGTTGGAAGGGGATGGCGGTGACGACGCTGAGGGTGACGCTGAGGCTGGTATTTGGCTTACACTGTTCGAAGAAACGATATTGTCGATCGGCGATTTCGATGCCGAGTACGTGGCCAGCCTGTTACCAGAGCATTTGCGCAACAGTTTTGTAGCGAGCCTGACCGGTACAGTATTGGAGGTGACCGTGCAAAAGGTCGTATGGGGCGGGATTCTGGACACGTACACTGTCCGGGATGTGAGGGTCGTATCGAAGATGGCGAGTGAAAATTGAAGACGCGTATACGATGTTCACCCTTGATTGACTAACGCTTGGTTGTTGCTTCTGTAGGACGCTGTAATTGCTGCTGCTTTGCGCAGCATCAATGATGATGATGAGTGCGCGCCCCCCGTCAAGAAGCGCGCTAAAACGGAAACGCCTCCTCCTCGTCCATGCCTCGCTGATGACGACACGCAGTCCATTCCTCCCTCGCTGGCGAGAGAAGCGTCGATGCGTCGGCTGCGCCTCACTGATGAAGACACGCAGACCATTCCTCCGCCTCCCTCGCTGGTGAGCGAAGCGTCGACGTATCAGCCTTCGAACGCCGCTACCACGTACGTTACATTGAGTCCGGTGGTGCCGATAACAGCAGCAGCATCACTGCCATCACCACATCTGGACGTGTTGTATGTGTCGTCCGACGACTTTATACCGTGGGCCCGCGACAAAAAGCCAGTGATCGTGGGCACCCTTCAAGCCGACTCGGAGTGGAGCGTCCTCCAATCGTACGCCGGCCGGCAAAGATGCATGATGTCCACCTTCGCCGAAATTGTCGGCGAAATGGTAATGGAAAGTGCGCGGCAAGAATGCGGTGAGTGCCCTCCCGAGGAGGGGTGTCCCTTCGTTCATATGTACGGCTATCGTGGAAGGAAGCCGAGCCGACGGTACAGGCTTGTGTACGAAAACGTGGCGGCCCTAAATGTTTTTTTTTTCATTGGCGCTCGACAGCTTTCTGCAGCAGACGTTGTTGTTGCCCGCTATTCGTTTGATCGCGGTGCTGGAAGAACGATGCGTGCGCGGCGATCGAATTTCGGAAGGCGCACTCATGCGCCAAGTGGCCGACTGGCTCATGGGCACGGACTGGACGGCTCCGTTTGATCGTTCGCTCTTGGAAGTGGCCGTACAGCATTATCTGTTGAAAAGAGCGTGTCACGCCGACTGATGCGGCGACGTTTATTCCGCCGAATTGTTGAACGTTTAAGTTGCACCTGCATAATACTATTTACACCGATGAACGTTGTATCTGCATCCCGCTGTAGCCATGCCGAATTGAACATTAATTGCTGCCGAACATTATATTTGCATTCCGCTATGGCATAAAGCCTTATTACTGTATATAACATAAAGCATTATATTTGCATTCCGCTAGGGCATAAAGCCTTATTACTGTGTAGCATAAAGCTGTAGCAGGGCTGACTAGCGTTGAGTATTTACCCTGCTGTAGCAGTGCCGGTTTATTTACACCGATGAACAATACATTGCTGTAGCAGTGCAGAATTGAACATTAATTGCGCGGTTTATAATGCCGAACATTATATTCGCATTCCGCTATTGTGGCCATAAAGCCTTATTATTATTTACCCTGCTGTGGCATAAAGCCTTACTGTAGTAGCGCGGTTTGTTTACATAATCCGCTGTGGCATACTGTGGTGATGTATGATGCTTAATGAAACGTATCAACGCAAAAAGGCCGCCTCCTGATATGGACACTCTGCGCCATCGCCACAGTACAACAAAAAATTGCTGCCATTTAGTGCGTCGATACTACGAACTTCCTCGTCCCCCCTCCGCTGCTGCTGCTGCTGCGCCTTCATCTCAGTGAAACAAACAAACAATTCGCTTCCATCCAGCTAACGGACGGGGTAGTCGACAGCGCTGCCACCTGACGACTATCCCAGTGCAAACAAACTTGACGGAAGCGTGCTGCCATCCAGCGCTGCTACGAACCGGTAAGACAGCCAGCCTCCCAGTGAAACAAACAGAGTAGCGCGGACGGCACTGCGCCGTCATCTCAGTGTAACAAACAAACAAACAATTCGCTTCCATCCAGCTAACGGACGGGGTAGTCGACAGCGCTGCCGCCTGACTGCTATCCCAGTGTAAACAAACTTGACAGAAGCGCGCTGCCATCCAGCGCTAAAAACCGGTAAGACAGCCAGCCTCCCAGTGAAACAAACAGAGTAGCGCGGACGGCAAGACAGCCCAGTAGAGTAGCGCACAAAAATTAAACACCCTGCTAACGGACCATCTCAGTGCAAACAAACAAACTTGACGGTGCGAACAAACCGCGCGAGAAAAGGGCGGACGCCACCTTGCGGTCGTTGCGCGCGGCCTTATAATCGGTGTCGGCAATTCGTCGTAGTTAATATCGTTCCGGGCACGACTAGGACGAACGTGCGTTCTGCACCAACGATGCACGCATACCCGAAATGCGATCGAACGTTCACCAGTCGCCCCAGTATGTTGCGGCATCTGAAAAGATGCGGCGGCGGCGGCGGCAATGACGCGTGTCCGAAATGTAATCGATCGTTCGTCAGGCGCGATAGTATGTTGCGACATTTAAGTTTATGTCGCAGTGAGCTGCTGCCGCCGCCGCCGGCGCGCGATGACGACGACGATCTACGGCGTGCCGTTCGCGAACACTGGACGAGCATCCGTACGTCTGTAGTGCGCGGTCCCGTCCAGTCTAGATATAATTTCGATTTGTCCGACTGTTCGGACACGGCCGCGCACGACGCCCGACTACGACTGATGTTCGAGGAGCAGACTCGGGCCTTTAAAATAAATTTATCGTACGGGTTTATCCTTCGGCACAGGGAGACGGGACGACTCAGGTACAACCATTCTTCGTGTATCTGTTGCGGACGCTATCTCGAGTCGCCCGTCCTCGTTACAGACGCCGCGTCGTTCGAACGTTTCCTCGACGCCGCCCGACAGCCCGACATTCTGCAGTACATGATCGCGCAGCGACCCGACTCGGGGTGGATCGCCGAGGTGGTGACGAACGTTACGTACTTCCTCAACGCCATCATCAGCCATCCTATCGGGTGCGCGCGCCAGCAGCGACTCCTCGACTACATGCGCCACAACAAGGCGCTCATCAGCGTATTGAACGATCGCCACAGTCAACCGTACACCGACAACCTGTGCCTCTTCCGCTGTCTGGCGCAGCATCGGGGCGCCGACTTCCGCGTAGACGATTTGTCGACCTCGGCCTTAAGGCTTTACGCCGATTACAGCGCCGCCTCCGCCGGCGGCGGCGGCGGCGGCCAACCCTACTACGCGTTCACCGGCGTCCCGTTGAACGAACTCGACCGGGTGGAGACGGTCTTCGAAACGAATGTGACCGTGTATCGACTGACGGAGGACACCACCGCTGAAGTGGTCCGCCGCTCCCTCCACCGCTACCCGACTACCATGAGCGTCAATCTTTACGAGACGCACTATTCCTTCGTAACCGACGTGTCGCTGTTCTGTCGCTCGTACCGATGCGGTAAGTGCGGCGAGGCGCTGTGGCCGACCGCCTAACGGCTGCGCCGTCACGACGCGACGTGCGAGGACGGCGTTCGCCACGTCTTTCCCGGCGGCGTCTACCATACGACGCCGTCCGTGTTTCAACAGCTGGAGGACGAGGGCGTCTACTTGGATGAACGCCTGCGTCACTACCCGTACAGGGCGACGTACGACTTCGAGTGCTACTTTGCCGATCGCGACCTGCCGGCGGACAGCGCCAAATGCCGGTGGATTGCGCGACACGAACTACTCAACGTGAGCGTCGCCTCGAACGTCCCCGGGCACGAGACGGCGCGCTGCTTCTTCACGTCCGGCGTTTCGGGCGAGCTCGCGAAGCGCCTGATCGACGCCCTGGAGGCCATGAGCGAGGCCGCGTGCGCGGCTCTGCGACCGTCGTTCGACGCGACCTTCGAGGCGATTGCTGCGCTCGACGACGAAGGGCGAGCTAGCGCGACTTAGGCGGAGGCGTCGCGCAATAAGAGCCCGTACACGGTGCTCGGCGACCGCCTGTGGAAGCACCTGCGCCGCCTCCCCGTCCTCGGCTTCAATTCGGGCAAGTACGACTTGAACGTCGTCAAGAAATTTACGATCAAGCGTCAGAACAACTTCATGTGCCTGACGACGACGACGCTCAAGTTCCTGGACATCACCAACTACCTGGCCCCCGGCGTCAGCTACGACAGGTTTCTGAAGGCCTACGGCTGCGAGGCGACGAAGGGGCACTTTCCCTACGAGTACCTCGACGACCAGCGAAAACTGGACGAGACCGAGCTGCCGCCGCGCGAGGACTTCTACAGCCGCCTGAAGTGCGAAGGCATCTCCGCCGCCGAGTACGAGGGTTGCGCGAAGGTATGGCGCGACGAGGGGACGACGACGCTGCGGGACTACCTCGTGTGGTATAACAATAGGGACGTGGTGCCTTTCCTGGAGGCCGTTGAAAAGCAGTTCGCCTTCTATCGGCAGCGCCTCATCGACATGTTCAAGGACGCCATCAGCGTGCCGGGCCTGACGCTGCTGTACCTGTTCAACAATCTGCCGTCGACGCTCCACTACACGCTCTTCAACGAACCGAACAAAGACCTGCACCGACTCCTACAATCGCAGATCTTCGGCGGCCCCTCGATCATTTTCGCGCGCTATCACGAGGCCGCCGTGATCGCTCTTCGGCGCGAGGAGTACGGCGAGTCGGCGCGGCACTGCCGCTCAATTGTCGGCTTCGACGCAAACGGCCTCTACCTATGGGCGATCACGCAGGAGATTCCGACGGGGTGGTACACGCGCCGTCGCGCGGAGAACGCCTTTCGGCCGGAACGCGTGCACCGCTACGGCCGCCTGGCCGTTGAGTGGCTGACGTGGGAGGCGGCGTGGACGGGGGCGCGCATACGTCACCAGCTCAACGGGCGCGAGAAGCGCGTCGGCAAGTGCCGGGTCGGCGGCTGGTGTTGCGAGACGCGGACGGCGTACCAGTTCCAAGGGTGCTTCTTCCACTGCTGCCCGTGCACGGGGAAGGAGACGAACGCGGTGAACGGCAAGCCGATGAGCCAACTGTACGCCGAGAATGCCGCCGTCACGGCCTACTTTCGCCGCTTCGTCGCCGTCATCGAGATGTGGGAGTGCCGGTGGCGCGCGACGAGACCGCCGCAGCCGCCGCCGCGAAGCTGGACTGGCGGGGCCGCCGTTACGCGGCCGACGATCCTGAAGGCCGTGGTCGACGACACGCTGTTCGGCCTCGTCGAGTGCGACACCGCCGTTCCGGAGGCGCTGCGCGACCCCTTCGCCGAAATGCAGCCGATCTTCAAGAACGGCTACATCGCGCGCGACGATCTCAGCCCGTTCATTCGTCGCTACGCCGAAACGCACGAGCTCCTCGCCCGGCCTCAGCGGACGCTCGTGGGGAGCTTCTTCGGCGCCAAGATTCTGTTCGCGACGCCGCTACTGCGGTGGTATCTGCGGCACGGACTCGTCGTCGAGCGCGTCTACCAGATCGTTGAGTACCAGCCGGTCGCGTGCTTTCGGCCCTTCGTCGACACGGTCTCCGCCGCGCGACGCGAGGGCGACGCCGATCCCGACAAGGCCATCATCGCCGATACGTTCAAACTTCTCGGCAACAGTTCCTACGGGAAAACGATCACACGCGTCGACCTGCACCGCGACATCAAGTTCTGCACGTCCGCCGGCGCCGCGACGCTGATCAATGATCGTCGCTTCCGTTAGCTCAACGTCGTCGTTCCCGACGGTTTCTACGAGGTGGCGCTGAAAAAGCGAACCGTACGGTACGCGGTGCCCATCCAGATCGGCTACTTCGTATATCAGTACGCCAAACTGCGTATGCTGGAATTTTACTACGATTTCATCGCCGCCTACCTTCCGCGCCCCCTGTTCCAGTACTGCGCGATGGACACGGAGTCGGCGTATTTGAGCCTCGCGGGACGCGACCTCGACGAGCTCGTGGCGACGGCTAAGCGCGAACACTACTTTCGGCACCGCGATGAGTGGTTCCCGTCGGAATACTGCGAAGCGCTCGCGGAGGAGTACGTGCGGTGCCGGCTCGCCGGCCGAGCGTGGGACGCGCACGACGAGTGCTGCGCGAGGCGGCGCAGGTACAACAAGCGAACGCCGGGCCTCTTCAAAAAGGAATGGTCCGGTCGCGGAATCGTCGCGCTCTGCAGCAAGACGTACTACTGTTTCGGCGGAGACGGCGTCAAGTACAGAATGAAGGGCCTGAGCAAGCGTCAGAACGACGTCGACAAGGACGTCTTCCTCGGCGTGCTGCGCGGCCGACGGAGCGCCGGCGGCTAGAACCACGGCTTCCAAGTGAAGGAATCGTCCGGAAGTCGGCGTGCCGCGGCGGCCGGCCGTACGAATCGAAGTACTCGCCTCGCCGGTCGGCGTCCACGTAGACGGCCACCCAGTGCTCCCCCGGTTCGTCGCCGTCGTCGGTGTTACACACGAACGCCGTCGGGTAGGCAGTGAGTCGCCGTCCCGGTAGCTCGTCTTTAGGCACGACGCCGACGACGATGTTTTTAGTGTGCGCGTCGACCGCCAGGCGACGTATCAGCTGAAACGTGTCCATCTCAGTAGTCGTACACGACGTTCCGGTTCTTGTCGATTTCGAGCACCGTCTCGAACTACCCGTACACGACGACGTTCACCGTCCGGGGGAGCGCCTTCGCGAAGTGGATCTCGGCGCGCAGGTTCCCCTTAAGCACGACGTTGAAGTGTTCGCCGTCGCAGCAGTCGGGCGACAGGTCGAAGCCGAAGACGGTGTAGCCGTCGCCGAATTCGGCGCGCGTCACGTCGAACCCCTCGTCCTCGTACGCCTTCCCCGTCGCGGCGAACAGGTTCATGTAGCTTCGGATGCAGCGCCGATGCGCGAAGTCCGGCTGCAGCGGCTTGCTCGGCACCTGGCGTCCGTCGACGTAGAGGGTGAGGAAGTTTATGTCGTTGTGCTTCGCGTTGAACGGGTTTTTATCGTAGATCCCGTTATAGGCGTCGTTGTCGATCAGGCACATGAACACGAGTCTCGGGAGCGTGCCCAGGTAGACGTTCTCGTGCAGTCGACGCGAAGCATCGGATACTTGGCCGTCCACCGCGTGAGCGCTTTGATGTGACCGAGCTGGACGGCCGGGTTCACCTTGGCATTTCGCACCTGCAGGTAGGCCTCCAGCAGGACGGTCTTGAACCACGGAACGACGACGTCGCCTAGGAGCGCGAAGGCGTCCTTGCTTCGCACCAGTCGCACCTTTACGTCGACGCCGTTCAGCAGGTACCGGTTTTGTATGAACACGTCGACGTGCAGGCGTCCCATCATGTCGAACTCGCGGCTGCCGTGTATGTAGTTGTGCCGATGCGCGTACCCGCCGTTGTTGTTTCCCGCCGTCTCCATGCGCCCGGTGGTGTCCTTGTGCCACAGGTCGGCCTCGTGCTGCGACTTTTTGGCTTCGGACCCGTAACTGAACAGGGTCTCGGTGTAGGCCCGGTACGGGTACGTATTGGTCGACGACGTCACGAACGTGCCGTTCAGCGTCACGTCGTCCTGACTGAACATCGAATGCAGGAAATTGTTGACCGGCGCTACGACGCTGTCGTTCGCGAGATCGGTGCCGTCACCCTGCACCACCTTGGCGCGCACGTACAGTATTGCGGTCTCCAGGTCCAGATAGTCGTCTCCGTAGCCCGGAATGAGAAACTCGATAGGGCCGCCAGCGTCGAGGGCCATCAGCGGCTGGTGATCGATCCACTGGCCGCTCTCGATGCTCGTCTGCGTCGTCGCGACGCTGAACAAGTCCAGTTCGCTCTTTACGCCCTCGGACGACTGTCGATGCACGAACGCCATTCTTCTATGCGGGGAATACGTCGTCGCTCGTCGTCTGCGCCTTTCGACGGCGCCTCTTCTTACTGGTCGTCGCCGGCGTGCCGGGCGGCTTTATGCGTCGTCGTCGCTTTTTCGGCGGCGGCGGCGCGTTCAACAGCCCGTCGAGAAAGTCGGCGCCCGCCTCCTTCGCGCGTCGCTTTACCGACTGTTTCAAATTGCCGCCGGCGACGACGTCCCGCGCCACGCACACGCCCGTCTTGAGAGCGCGATTGCCCAGCGCCACGGTCCCTCTCTTGGCGCTTCGAAACAGGCTGCCGAAGAGATTACCCAAGCCGTGTCTCTGTTCGATCGGGCGCCGACGAACATCGGCAGGCCACCGCCGACCTGCCGCGTATAGTAGTCCTCGTACACGCTTCTCGTCATCGTCAGAACAGTTTCGACTTGCAGCGTCTGACGTGAAGCGTCGTCACGACTTTTCCGTGCTCGAAATATATCGGCTGACCGAGGTCGTCTGTTATATATATCTCGATCGAATCGAATTGGTGACGCAGGAGCGGCGCGTATTGGACGCGGTCGAAGACGTTCGATACGACGTTCCCGTTCGAACCATAGGCGGGCACGGATCGGAGGAGGGGGGCGAATACGTCGCCGATGATGCGCGACTCCAGGATGTCCTTGTACACGTACACGGTGTCGAGGCCGCCGTTCATGTCCACCGTGTGGTCTCCCTCGAACTCGAACAAATACCCCGAGTGCAGGCCGCCGTTGGGCACCCCGTAACTCGCGATATAGTCCGACCCGAAGCCTAGTATCTTTTTCAGGTGGCCCCGCGGGGGCATGTTAAATTCGACGCCCGGCGATAGACGCAACGTCATCCGATTAGAGACGGGGCTGTACTCCAGGCGCGCCTTGACTATATCGGTGCTCAGTTTCGTCAGCACCGCTTTCATTTTGTGCAACAGTTCGTAGTCGCTGTAGTAAAAGCTGTTCGGGATGGTGCCCTGCCGGGCAATTTTACGCCCGTCCGCGGTGGTGTAAACGCCCTCCTCCCCCGTCTCGCAAGCCTCGAAGAAGTAGGCGTCCTCTTCTATCACGTTGTACCAGCTATGCGTGTACTGTAGCGACACCAACCCGCATTCTCACTGCACCGACAGGTCGACGCGTTGCGACAGAGTCGTCGTTTAGTGCGTCAACGTGTTTTCGGGGTGCGTCTTCATAGACGCGTTGCTCGGCAACATCACGTAAAATTCAGACGATGCCATCGCGTCTCATAGACGGAATCAGTAATAGGTAGCCGAGGCAACTACTCAGCAGCGCCGTCCACAGGTTGGAGTCGCCCTGGCCGCGCGTTAGATTGTATATACTGACGACGATCACCGTGTACACGACGACGATCTGGCACAGGAAGACGATCTCGGCTTTAGGGCATTCGTTGCCGCAGAGACGCCACGGAACGCTCGTGACGGAGGAGACGTCGCCGGCATCGGGCGCATCCACAGAGACGCATGAGCCGACGGCGGGATCTTCGACAAACACGCCCGAGTCGACGGCGGTATTCGGCTTTGCATTGGCTGCTGCTGCTGCTGCTGCTGTAGTCTCGACGGTGCACATCGCGCGACTGCCGTCCGACGCTACGGCGTCCTTCCTTTATCGCGCAGAAACGCCATAGATCGAGTTCGCCGACGGGTGCGGGGCCGTCTGGTGGTACGAACGTGGCGCGGTCTTCTAATCTGCAGTCTACTAATACAGCACGGTCCCCTAATAAAAAACGAAAAGCCGTTGCACAGCCCCGCCTCGTGCAGTCGCCAGCACCCCGCGTGTCGCATCCAACGCGTCGTCATCCCTTGGCGTCGATCCAGCTATTGAACGAGGTCCGACGCTACGATAGCCTTCCTTTATTGCGCAGAAACACCATAGAACGAGTTCGCCGACGTTGCGGTCGTCGTCGATAGCATCGGTCGCATCGACAGGGACGGAAGCGGCGGCGGTCGTAGGAAGAAAGTCTCCAGCGCTTTGCGTATTGCGTCCAACAACGCGTCATCAGCCCTTATAGTCCACGAGCGCCTTGGTGTGGATCCAGCTATTGAACGAGGCCGGATAGCCGGACCATTTGACGAGCACCTCTTCGCCCTTACCGCGTCGTCGACGACGTCTCCGTAGAACGGCCTCCACCCGATATAGTTTATCCTTCGAGACGATCACTTTTTGTAGCTCCGCCTCGTAGAAGGTGCCGTCCAATATCGTGCCGGCGTCGTCCATCAGTCGGTAAACGGGAGGGTCGGACGGGTGCGATTCTACGATGGTGAAGAGCTCTTCGCTCAAGGTAGCCGTGTACCCCTTCTTGAAACGTCCCTTCGTCTTGTTGATGCGTACGCGGTCCCCCTCTCGCAGTTTCGGTTTGATTTTTTGACACCCGACGCCGCCGTACAGCCGCTGCCACACGCTCTCCTGATTCGCCGCGTCGACGCTCGCCGGCGTCCTACCGATGCTTCGATGGTAGGCGTTGTTGTACGACCGCACGAAGTCCTGCAACGGCTCCACGTACCTCAGCGTCTGATGCTTCGTGAAGTACCTCCACATGCGTGTCTTCAGCGTACGATTGAATCGCTCCACGACACTCGCTTTGGTCTCCGCGTTGTGCGTCACGAAATGGTGTACGCCGCGCGCCTTCAAAAGCGTCTGAAGGGGCCTGTTGAGAAACTCCGTCCCCTTGTCGGTCTGCAGGGCGTTCGGCGGCAGTTGCGGCGACGACAGCAGGCCCTCGAATGCCGCGACGAGCGCCGGATCGGATTTTCTCTTCAACGGGACGCACCACGCCCGCTTCGAGAAAACGTCGATGACCGTCAATAGGAACGATATACCGTCGTTGTGTTTTTTCAGTTTAGCCACGTCGACGAGATCGGCTTGCCACTGCTGGTTTCGACCGCCCACGGTAACGCAACGTCGTTTGAAACGGCGCCTGACCGGCTTGTGAAGCATATAGGCGTCCTGCTCCGATAGCCACCGCCCGACGATCGGCTTGGGCACCGCGGTCGCCCGGTGCAACCCATCGACGCCGCCGTAACTGCCCGCCCGTTTCGGGTCGAAGTAGGCGCGCTTCAGTCGGTCGTCGCGTTGTTGGCGCTTTCGTTGGGCACCACGAGACCGCCGGGACACCACCGCCATGGCTCTTGCGACGACGACGGTACGGCGAACAAGAGGGCGGCGACGATGGCCTCCGCGATTACGACGGCGACGACGACGACGAGTACTGATCTTCGGGCGGGCATCCTCTACGGGCGCTAAAAGCTGGTCCACGGCATGCGTTCGACGGATCGAGTGCGACCCTTTCGCTTCTTCGCGCGGTGTATGTACGCTAGACGCTGGGGGTTACCGACGAGCTCCATAGGCACGGTCAGCCGCCTTATATGGTCCCCAAACGCTTCCCAGCCAACAGGCGCGGGGGTCTTCTTTCTCTTTCGCATGAGATCGTTCACTAGATCTACCATGTTGCTTCCGGCGATAGGCGCACCGTCGTACACGAGCTCCGCTCGATCGTTCCAGCGAATCAGCGGGTCGGCTTTCAGTCGTGCCATCAGGAGGCGGGCCTTTTCTTTCAGAACTTTCGGTACGCTCTTCGCGATCTCGCTCTCCGTATCGTCCGGCGATTGGTCGGGCGGCGGCAGCTGGTCGAGCGTCATCGGCGACTCGTTCTTCACTACGGACACTCGCATCTGTTGCTGCGCGCGAGACGTCTCCATGGCGTAGTAACGACTCATCAGTTGATTGTACGCCGCTACGTTTTCTCGTTCGGATATATCCGCACGCTCGAGAACGGCTTTCATGTCGTTGTCCAGGCTACTCATCACACGCGACGTGGTCGTGGTCGGTTGCGATAGTAACGGGAGTAGACGCTCCACCAACCGGGGGTCTACCAACGCCATCTTCTTTGCGTGCTGCATCAAACGATAGCCTGTCTGAGAAGGGGCAGAAAGGTGGTCGCCAACGGCGCCAGCAGCGTAGTCAGAAACGCGCCCGACCCCGTCTGCAGGACGGCCCTCTTCCATTTGATAGGCACTTTTTTCGACGCTAACTTGCGCAAATTGTTCCTGTACTTTGTCAGCACTTTTTTTGTTCCCTCGCAGAATGTTATACGCGCAGTCGCACAGACTACAGATGAGGTCGGCGTCCGCGTGGGCGATTACCGCTTTCCTCAGATTCGTATTCCGATGGTATCGACGCAACAGCTGCAGGGCTAGGATGTGCCTTTTCACGCGATCTGTCATCCTGTCGAATGACGTCGGCCGCGGCGCGCTCCGCTTTTTTATACTCGCGACGGCGCGTAGACGTACTGAATGCGATCGTCGGGAAAAATGTCCGTACGCAGGCGCATGGTTTCCGGCGTTTCCTGTTTCAGGTCCACCAGGAGGTAACCGTAGGCGGCCGACGTGGCATCTTTGAACGCCTCCACCATGTAGTTGGTTCTACCCGGATACATCTGTTTCGCCAGGTGACCTACTTGGCCCTCGTCCCGGGGACTCTTGAAGAGGACCATATACTGCGCGTTTAGGCTGATTGTGTGATTTTCTTTCCCTTTCGGAAAGAGATTCTGCAAAAGCTGTACGACGGACGCGTTGCAGTGATGACTTTTTTTAGTAAACAAAATCTTGACGCTACTATCGGTCTCCGACATAAGGTCATCGAGTACTAGAAGCGTCCTCGTTTTGGCGTCCAAAAGCGTCGGATCCGGCAAACCGTCTACAAATTCTACGCCGGCTGTTGTCATAGAGTCGTAGGCGGTTTGCCACTGGCCGTAACACCACAGAATTTTCTCCGGTGGCGGCTCAATCATACACGAGGCAAACTTTAGCAGGCGTGCAACGAAAGTAGTCTTACCGCACCCCGTAGGGCCGGACACTATACACGTAAAAGGGTGCTTCCACTTTCCGTCCATATCGACGACTGGTGCGCGGACAAAGTTACGGTGAGCTTTATTCGTTTCTTCTATACTCACGACGCACCTCCATCAACAATTTGCCGAGCGTGTTCTGACCTTCTTTATCCCCGCAGGCGCAACCCCAAAAGCCTTCTTTCGACGGTATCCACGCCACCAATTCGGCGTCACCGGTAGCCAATAGGGCGTCTTTCAACCTTTTCGACGCGCCGAACTTACTCATCAACAGGATCCTCATACACTCGACTCTAACGGCGTCCCATTCGGCACTCGTTCTCGTTTTCGCGATTCTGAAACCTCGTCGCTTCGCTATATAGCCCGACCACGCCGATTTGATGTGCTGCGCGCTTTCTTCGTCCGCGTTAAACATCGCTTTTCTAAACTGGTAAGCGTGCTCGACGGATTTGAAAAACTGACCGTACGCCGCAATTCTACACTGATAACTATTCGACAGGAATGACAAGAACTCTCCGAAACGTATAGGCGCCATATCTAGATAAGAACGACAACGACGCTACTGACTACAGCGCCTCACGCGTAATCACTATATATACGTGTCTGCTTTCTTTTTTCAGTCACTAGAGGGCAGCGCACATGCGACTAATTAATTAACACCACTGCTTTAATCGATGATCAATCAATAATCGATAATCAATAATCGATAATTAATCAATAATCGATCAATAACCAATAATCGATCAATAACCAATAATCGATAATCAATCAATAATATATAATCAATAATCAATAACCAATAATCGATAATCAATCAATAATCGATAATCAATCAACAATCGATAAATAATCGATATTCAATCAATAATCGGTAATCAATAATCGATCAATACTCGATAATCAATAATCAATCAATAATCAATAATCAATAGTGCTGCCATAACCATTATATAACCTCACGCATACGTCATTACTATTTTTACTTATTGCTAGTGCTGCCCTCCAGTGAATGCACTACTCACTTGTTGCTAATTAGTACCTAATTAATTACCTAATTAGTCACTAGATGTCGACACACTCTTTCTTCCGTGGACCTGTCAATCACCTTTTTTTAACATTCCAAGTTTTTTATAAGTAACATTCCAAATCGTACCACACACTGCTAAAAAACGTAGGAATTCTACTTATAAAAAGCGAAAAACCCTTTGATCTCCCATTATTACTCATAAATCATGATAATGGCATACTGATGTCAACCCTGTTACCACCAAGTCAACCCTGTTACCATGAATAGGTAACAGAGTTGACAGTAACAGGGTTGCCAACCATGATGCAATGCATCTAATACAGCAGTACATGCAGCCATATTGTCACTTAACAAGATTTAACAAGATTTAACAAGATTGCCACTCAGAGAATTAACTCTAGGTGGCAGGTGGACAAGGAAGCCCTTTGGCTTATCGAGAGTCCGACCCTTTTATCTATGTGTATCCCGCCCGTCTGAGGTATGTGTCGATTTTATTTTAAAGCATATTCGCGCTACTAGCACCCACACAATCAGCAGATAATCTGTTCCATTCATTTACAGTCCTTTGTGAAAATGAAAACTTATATCTAATCTACTCTGCTCCTTTGCTAATGTAACTTCATGTCCTCTAGTCCTTCTATCTTTCTTAACTGAAAAAAAATATTTCTATCAATATTTTTATAACCATTCAATATTTTAAACACTTCTATCTGATCTCCTCACAACCTTCTGGTCTCTAGTGTTGTTAAACCGCATTTTTAGGCGTATTTTGTAACTAAGATCCCTCAGTTTCGGTATCATTTTAGTTGCTCTCCTCTGCACTCTTTCTAGCATATATATGTCCTTCCTGCGATATGGCCTCCACGCTTGAATACAATATTCTAAATGAGGCCTAACTATTGTTTTGTACAGCAGTATTATTAGCTCTTTTTCCTTATACGTTATGTTTCGCCTAATTAATCCAAGGATTTGATTTCCCTTTGAAGCTGCAATTCCGCACTGCTCTGAAACCTTCATATCTGCACTAATGGTTAACCCTAAGTCCTTTTCTTTTACAGTAGTACTTAGTACAGTACCCCCATTGTATATTCTACCTCTTCGTTCCCATGTCCTGTGTGGAGGCATTTACATTTCCCAAAATTGAACAGCATTTGCCACTTTTCAGACCATTTGATCAACCTGTCAAGATCATCTTGTAAATTCTGTCTATCTCCATCACTTTTAATCCTTCTAAACACTTTTGTATCATCCGCAAATTTCAACACCTTGCTTGTTATTTCATCATCCAAATCGTTGATATATATATTAAGAATAATATAGGTCCTAATACTGATCCCTGTAGTACCCCACTCAATACCGATTTCCAGTTTGAAGCCTCCCCATCAACTACTACACGTTGTCTTCTGTCAATCAGCCATTGTTCTATTCAGTTTATTATACCATTTCCTATGCCATGGGCCTTTAGTTTCAGCAGTAATCTTTGATGTGGTACTTTGTCGAAAGCTTTTTGAAAATCTAAGTAGAAGATATCTACCGGTGATTCCTCATCTACCCACTTAGTGATGTCTTCCAAAAAACATAACATATTTGTTAAGCATGACATCGCTTTAAAAAAACCATGTTGAGATGGGTTTATCAAGTTTTGTTTAACAAGAAAATCCACCATGTGATCTTTAATTAGTCTTTCTGATAATTTGCAAATCACTGATGTTAAACTCACTGGTCTATAGTTCTCTGACTTGTTTCTCGAACATTTTTTAAATAACGGTATAATGTTTGCCTCTTTCCATTGTAAAGGAACCACTCCCTCTTCTAATGACAAATTGAAAACTGTAGCAAGCGGTACGCTAATTTGTTCTACAATTTCCAATAGTAGTTTGGGCGGAATTCCATCCACTCCAGGTGATTTATTATCCTTCATAGCCCTTATTTTCTTAGCTACCATTTCCGGGGTTACAATTAATTGTCCTAAATAGTCTGAATCTGCCCCCTTGAACTTAGCCTCTGGTACTGGCAGTGAACTAATATCTTATCTGGTAAACACTGAGCTAAAGTACTCATTCAGTTCTTCTGCCATTAAGAATCCCTCTGATATTATATTTCCAGCACTATTTTCTAGAGGACCGACCTTATCTTGAACTTTCTGTTTGCTTCGAACATACGCATAAAAACTCTTGCTGTCATGTTTTATATTACTAGCTAATTGTTGTTCATAGCTTCCCTTTGAATTTCTAATTTTAGCTGTAGCTTGGTTAAGTGCTTCTTTATAACTGTTGTAGTCTTCATCATTTCCAGTACATCTATATGACTTCCACATCAATTGTTTATACTTAATTTTTCTAATGGCTTCTTTCGATAAGTGTTTCTTTTTGGACCGTTTCCCTTGTTTTTTGAAGGGTACAAATTTATTGACTATGCACTTAATTTCACTCTTGAATATATTCCAGCATTCTGTTGCTGTCTTATTTTTTAGTGTGTTATTCCAATCTATCTTTGCTAAATATTTCCTCATGTCCTTATTCCTTCCTTTGTGGAAATTTCTCCTATACTGCTTTTTACTATTCCTTTCTGATTTTACTTTGATGGTAAAATGTATCTGGTTATGACCGCTACTCCCCAGTGGCTCACATATCTTGACATTGTCAACTAATTCATTCTGTGAGGACAAAACTATGTCTAACACATTCTCACCCCTGGTTGGTTCTAGCACGTGTTGAGAAAGGAAAGTATCTTGAACTAAAACTAAAAACTTGTGGTCCTCACTCCCCATACTCTGAAGAGATTTCCATTGTATATGCCCGTGGTTAAAATCCCCCATAATAATACAGTCCCGTTTGCTTACTTCCCTTATAACGTTTTCTATTTTTTCATTCTCTTCTATGCTTATGTTTGGACTTCGATAAACTAACCTAACTGTTAACGTTGAGTTTCCTGTAACTATGTTACACCAAACAGCTTCTTCGCAATCTGCTTCTCTTTCTAATTTTATTTCATAAGCCTGGATAGATTCTTTAATATATAAAATAACTCCACCTCCCTTTCTTCCTATTCTATCTTTTCTAAACATTACATATCCTGTCAGTCCCAATTCAGCATCTGATATATCGGTGGTGGTCCAGGATTCGGTTATACCTATTATATGAGGGTCAATATCTTCTACCATAATGTTTAGTTCATTTCCTTTTGTTTACTATACGCCTTACATTTAAACTAACACATTTATATCCAGCTTCAGAAGAGTTTTCCAGACTGTTATTTGCTGGTTTATTTGTGCTGTCTTTATCTATGCCTCCATTTTCAGGCTTTTCTGTGAGTTCCACGAAGATGGAGGCCATCTCTCATGTACGTATCTTCCCTCCCAACATAGTATCCCCATAAATCTGTGAATCCCACGCCCTCTTCTTCACACTTCTGCTCAACTAGTGCATTGATTGCCATCCTCTTACAGTTTCTGTATGTTGCCCCCCTTCCTCCCATTACTGGCAAAAATTCCTGAGAGAACAACCTGTTCCACTCTTGTCTTCTTTAGCTTCCTGTCTGCATTGTTTGTCCCTACGTGTACTAGTATAGACCCTCCCTTGCCATGCCCCAATACCCCCTCTGCCCTTTCGGTCACATGCTCTATCGTAGCCCCCGGTAGACATACAACAACGTCCTTCCCCACGCATATAGTCTTGTCTGTTTTTCTCAGAATTGAATCGCCCATAAACACTCTCTCTTTTCTCCTTGCCCCCTAAATCACTGCCTCGGAGTAGCTCCTCCGGTTTGCTTATGTCTGGTTGTTGTCTTTCCCACCTGTCGTCTTCTCTCCTGTCACATTCTCTTCCGATCCATTCTTTCCTGTCGCTTTTTCTCTTGTCACCTTTCCTCCTGTCAGCGTCCCTTTTATCGACTTCTCTTCTATCACATTTGCTCTCACTTCCTTTCGTCCCTTCATCTTTCGTCCCATCTCATTTTCTTCTCTCCTCTCCCATCTTCCCTCCCTCCTTCTCTACGGTCACTTTCTTCCCTGTCACCTTCACGATTGTCTCACGTTTTCTGTTGTCGATTTTCCAATGTCTTCCCCTCCAATCACCTTCCCTCCTCTCAATCTCCTTTCCTCAGTTTTCTTGCCACTGCTATTCTCCTTCAGTCTTGCAGTATTCTCACCTCTCTCCATGTCGTCTCTCTCCATTCGACCTGCCTCCTTGCTAATTCCAATCTCCATTCCCTTCACATGTCAACCTAACTATCTCCTTCTGCAGACACTCCACCTTCCAACACCCAATGCACTGAAAGGTGAATCCTTCCTCCATTGTTCCTCCACTTAATCACTGTTTCCCGCCACAATGCAGTGCATTGCCATAACAAGACTGAGTAGCGCTTTGGTATGATGGTTACATAATATTTATGTTTGGGTAACAGTGTTGACATAATATAATTATATTATTGTATGTAATACTAAAGGGGTATTTTAATCCACACTAAGACAGACAGAAGCACATATACCTTCTCTCCATTTAAGGACGTCATAGTCTGCTGGTGCTCAATGCGGTACTGTACAAAGAGCTTGGCTTCTTCCATAGTTAAATTACAATGGGACACATGAAAATGGTTTGAAATTTGATAAATATATAAATAATATGCCTATATAGATCCAAGTCAGATACCTTTGGGATATTTTACTAGATGGTGATGATTATCAAACAATATTACCATTAAACATGTTTCTTCCACCGAGACCGTAGGACACAGATTTAGATTCAGGGACATGACATTTTTGTCACCCACATCATATAATACTTAGTTTTTCTTTAACACAAATTACTCAAATTATTGTACAATACATAAATTAATAAAGATAACATGTATGTATACCCATAACTGATGTGTTATTGCCCTTGGTATATGCAGGGCACTGAAAATGCACCATACGTTTATGGGACTCAAATACGTACCGAATTGGGAGAATGACCCAGATCAAGTTGCGCTGCTTCATGTGAATAGCACATTTGATAATAATAGTACTCGCTAAAAACAAATTAAACATTTATTTTTGACATGTTACTTTACTGTTATTGTACACTTTTCACGAGAATGGCCCATATGTATAATTACACAACATTAAATATTTTAACAAGAATAAAAGAAAATATACAGTGCACTCTGGATAAGGTTGAACTTCCAGGGATCCAAGACTCTTCGTACACCAATATCCACCGCTGTCTATAGCCAGGTACTCATTCATACAGCTGAGTGAACTGGAGCAACGTACAGTGAACGAACTTGCTCAAGGTTCGACACCGCCGCACTGGATTCGAACCCGGGTTCTCTTGGTTGAGAGTCCAAAGCTCCAGCCACTGCACCACGGCGCTACTGATAAATGGAATTTCTGATAAATAGCAAGTTATCAGAAGGTCGCCTTATTGGGACCTTTGCCCTGGACCGAGGAAAAGATTGACTTAACTTAGCGAAAATTCACTTATGTGAGTTCGAGTTATCTGGAGTGCACTGTATATGACCAATGCATACAGGTAATTATGTAGAAGCAAATTAAAAGTTGACCAAAGTAATGGATTGGGATTTTAGTCTGACTGAATCAACATAACAAGGTTCTCTTGTATTTCTTTTCCAGTTAGCCAGCTATACACTTGGTGATAAGTCCCATAATCCAGTAATAAACTGAATTAATCTGCACAGTGTTGAGGTAGTTCATAAATTCAACTTTGTTTATTTGCAGGAACATTGGAAATAGCTGAGCTGATGGAAAGAGAACATTTAAGAGCTCTATTTAACACTGCCATTAATTGGACAATGGGTCACCTGACATAAGATGATGTCTGACTTTGTTCTGCCCCATTCTGTTCTGGGAAGTTGTCACTTCGAGTTTCAAATGGATGTGTGCATCTGATAGCTTTGTGTATCAAAACGCATAGCAGTGCTATTAATAGGACAATATGTTAACTGACACAGTAGTGAAGAAGATGTCTGACTTTGTTCTGCCACATTAATTCCGTATGGCTTCTGCTGGGAATATGTACATCACTACGTTTCAAATGGATTTGTGCAATCGATCGATTTGTGCAAAATGCACATCATCCCGTCATTATATTGAAAAGTAGGAGTACATAATAAAATGTATGCTTTCTTACGCTCATCATTTTTGGATTGTGTTCTACAGCATATTCTTCAAAATTGAATTATACTGGGAGTAATGTATAAAAAGGTTTCAAAAAAGTTGCTTTTACAATAATTTTGAAAATTCATAAAATGTAAATGTTCCACAACATTCAAAATGTCTTAGGGATCTTCTTGAGCCAAATACACCAATGATGACTGAAAATATTGTTTTAGAATATGCGTTACTTTTAAAGTTTTGTAATTTCATAACTTTATTTCCATCATACAATGGCCATTTTATTTGTCGAAATGGGAGTTCGATAGAAACAAATTCAATATCTTTTACTCTAAATGATGTACAGAACAAATAATTATTGCACTCCCAATACAAAATAAGTTTTTACACTGATGCAATAGATTTTAATATTTTGTCGACAATAATGTTATGCTCTTTATAGATCTATATTTTTCAAACTAAAACTAGTAAAAATAAACCTTACGTAGATAGGAAAGTACATAACTACCTATCCTATTTTATTCCCGTAGATTACGTCAGTGATGTATAATGTATTTATACTGCTTAAGGAAACAGCAGCTGGATTTATGGTGCAAATAAAATGGTTTCATTGTTGAATGTTTCTCGGCTTCAGTAAGTTTCTGTTAACTAAACGTTTAATTAAAACTTCACTTCAAAATGTATAGCCAGATGTACCTAGTGAAAATGAACATGATAGTACCATAGTTTTTATATTCCAACAAAAACATTGCCAATCAATCAGTATGACATCGGCGTCGCCATCGGCGGCTTCGTGCATGGAGATGTGGTGTTTTTTTTTATTTTAAATCAATCCGTCTGTCATGGACTGTTGCTATGTTCATTTTCCGTTTATTCCATATATTTTCCTTCTTTACTTTACTGAATCTATGACACAAACAGCAGCTGGTCCACGTTTCATTTTGATAATGTTATCGGTCACGACTCATTCGCATGGCGGTGGCTAATCCATATACACACATGTTGATGACGTATTTCTTGCATCTATTAACTGACGGACATTCTCGAATATTCATGAGCATGCCTTATACGGATTGTGAAGGTGGGCCTAAAGTAGAAACTCTGCGTTCGCAGAGTTATTTGTTCGATATATTGTCAGGGTCATTAGTGATTAATAAAACATAATTCTAATGAAATAAAGGCATATAATTACATGAAATGATCATCTTAACAGGATTACCTAATAATTGCGTACATTACAAAGAGATTAACATTCTCAAAGAATCCCTTTAAGGATATAACTAGGTTACAATACTAATATTGGAACTAGCGCATGTTCTGTTGCTGCACCAACTCTCTGAAATATGCTCCCTCTTAGTGTTAGATCAGTTGAAAATACTATACAATTTCGCCGTCATTTAAAAACTTACCTTTATAACCTTGCGTATCCCCCTTAGCTCCCTGGAGTATCGATTCATCTGTTGACGACTTTAATATGGCTTATCGATTCTGATATTCACTAACCCTTTTGTATTGACGCGCGTCTGAGCTTGGTTTCCGAGGATTTAGGCGCAAAAGAAGTTACCTTATTATTATTATTGGTAAATAGCAGAAGCTATAAGCGATGACCCTGACGTGATGCATGTGTACGCACGTTATATGCATTTGCTGGAGACACAGAGGTGATTCAACAGAAAAAGAGAACAAATTCCAAATCAACAAGTTTGCGACACTTACTACCCTGTTGTTGGAAGAAGAGACTTTCGTGATCCGCGATCTCACGATGATGGGAGAGGATCGGCTGGAAAACGTTTTCGATGCGGCGAGGACTCCTTTCATTGTTGGCTACGAACTAGCCATCCATTAGAGATTGATGCGAGCAATGGTCTTGGGAGGTATTGCTGCGGACGAGAAACCATCACAGTGGATGGGTCGATTCTGGCAAGTATGTGGTAGCTGGGACCGAGAAGATGTTGAACGCTGGACTCTTCCCCGCCGCCTGCCGCCATCGCTGCGTACGAGCCTTGAACTTCTCACAGCGCAACTCTCCATGGAAAAGTTCCCGCGAAAGGCCGATTCGCTGTACGTCACGTTACCCCCACGACGATAGCCACCATCATAGAAGTGCCTGCTGAGATAGCATTTGCAGTCAACGCGGGAGACTTTTGGCCGTCAACGCCATTTCGAAAATGCAAATTGGAAAAGGCGGTACTGACCAGAATCAGAGGAAGGGGCATATCTGTTGGTACCACGCGAAATTCGGCGACGAGTCTCGATGCTGCAACGGGCCACCACCCTGTCCGAGCTTAGTCGCCGTGCCTCTCTTCCACCTTCTCTTTCCACCTCACCTCCCGAGGGACGCACACCGACATCCCGTGTGTGGATCAGACCAGCGACAATCGATCGTCGTCGATGTTGAGGCACGTCATCACGTCCAACTCTGCTCTCCTTCCAGAACTTGATCTTCGTTCGCATATTCCTCGCCCACTCGTCTCGCGTTGAAACCGCCACCACTACATCCGCGGCGGGAAAAATACCCATGAGGTATTACAACATTTAGCTGCACCAATTCGCCGCCAAAGAGCCACCTCCCTCTGCTTCAGTGTATCGATTCATTGAACTTGACAGAACCGCCAGCTCGTATTCGTGAGTCCGTTCAGCAAAATATGAAAATTAAGATGTGACTCAAACAGCACAGGACAGGGGCCTGCAACATTTTGAAATGAAGGACCATATACGTCACTTGGATTAGGTCAGCGAGCCAACATTTCAGGGCCATATGCTGGGATGTGCGGTAGATGCGTATGCGGAAGCAAACGTGTTCCACCCGAAGGAAAAGAGTTCCCAAACGTGCAACTGGATGTGTTGGGAGCCTCAAAGAGTTGTAGTTGGACGTACCAAGGATGTCTTGATCTGGCTGCAAACTTGTTCATGAGACACTCATTGCGTCATCTAAGTGTCCGTCGGTCGACAAAGTGCGTCCTCGTTTTTTTCATATTGCCGGTCGTTTAAGCAAAGTAGCCAGTTCGGCACCATTCGCTTCGTATGCTGTAGACCTGACTAAAATTTAAATATATAGGCGTTGACATTATACAATTTTATCGGTCGCTTGCACCGTTACACGCGGTTAGCCTGATAGAGAATGTCTGCAAACGCACCGGTTTCGACACCCTTCGTGATCCCGATCGAATCGAGCAGAGCGGGCGGCGCGATCGGGATCTGGATCGGGTAGAGAGTCGCTGTGGGGGCGCTTACAGTCACTCTCTAATAACACTTGATTAACGGGGCAACTTACTACGTCGATAGTACGTAATGCCACCGGTCGTTCCAAGTTTACTGAATGTTTTCCTCTGCTGTACAGTTGTACTCCAGGTTAATCCACAAAGACGCCCCGTGATCAGTTGCATTTGCAACGATATGAGTAGGCGGACTTGGCACGGTTCAACAGTGACGTCACTTCCGCATTTATTTGCAGTTTTCCAGCGCGCGTCGCTACGGTCCCACGCGCAACTACTAATAACGGAAACCCATATAATGTGCGTGCGTGTGTACGTGCGTGCGGGGGCGTGCGTGCGGGCGAGCGGTCCAGCGAGCGTGCGTGTGTGAGAGAAAGTGTGCGCGCATGGTTTATGAGTGGGTGTATACTAACGCGGTGCATGTATGTGAAGTAAGCTATAGTCGCCTACTTGCTTGTTGTATACATTTAAAACAACGATGATAAAGACCAAGGCGGCAGGGACACCAACGATTAATAATAGTGAAACATCCGATTGACAGCCAGCTCTAAAACAACAAACAACGATGCAACTCGAAACATCGTAAAATATTCATGCAGTATTTTCCATATCGTCCTGCACCTGATCGAGATTTATTAATATTACTACTGGGCAGATATAGTCAACAGACACTCTAGGGTCGTTAATGTTTTACTTTAATTCTGGCTAAATGACCAAGTGATCTAAGTTGCATTGTTGTCCAAACTGCCTTGGTGTCGGTGTACACGTGAGTAATAAACCTACAAACTCTCGTGGAGGTGTATTGGGCTTTTCTACTGCAGCAAAACCACAGCTCGATTATGTGTGAAGTACTAATATCCAAACACATCCAGCTGGTCAATGACAGCATCAAACTCAGCAGAATAATATCACAGCAGCGGCCTACCAACAATGCTCATAAGGCCTTACTAAAGACGAGTTCTTACTTTTAAAGAAGTACATCATAACAAAAGGTTCAGCTGCTGACTATCACCTCTGACATACTGTCTGGTCCACTCTATGCATCATGGGTAAATCTTGAACTACTCGGCTAAAGTGAACCAGGCCATCTTTAATTAAACTAATGGTTGAAAACGAATTATTGGAACAGCAAGGAAACTTACACACTAGAAAATACAAGAAACCAATGCCAAACTTAGATGTAAACCTCTGAAATCTCAAGGGAACAGCGACTGCGATATTGTGCTGTGTTACTCGCTTTCTCCCCAACGAGCAATGCAGCCATAACAAAACAATTGTTTGTAAACGAAATCCGACGCAGAGGCCATAAAGCAAGACCTAAAATAATATGAGCAGACTTTTGATCAATATATGTCATCATCCATGGCCACTGAACAAATATGAAATTACTTGAAGCAACGGCTCCAGTTAGAACCTAGTGATCGCAACTCTGTCCCTGTATAAATTATATATTACACTATCAAGGACTTCTTCTGTGATTTCGTTACAGGTCAGCAGCTAGTTTTCGCAATTATTTCGTGCAAGAACACACATATAAATAATCTGTTTAACGTGTATGTGGGTCCTTAGTTAGTGTTTGTGTCGTAATCCAGGACAAATTCATTCGTGGCATACCTGAATTTATCCCAACTTGGACATGATGCCAGACCTTTTTTGGAATTCCTGCTGACTACTGGGCCACTCTCCAAAAAAGTCTGAGAGTGGACCTGGCAGAGGCAATGTTTTGTGTTCTCCTATTCGAGCTAAACTTGGTGGCTATAAAGTACATACTCTGGAGATTTAATTGTTAAAGTACGTAAATTTAAATCACTAATTGGTAGCGACATGGTTGCAGTAATTAACTCCCTCCCGGTACCGGCCAAGGTACCAGTTCTATTTCAACTCCCTAAAGAAATAAAAAGAAATACTGTATATAAAATAATATACTTTTATTCGATAGATATCACGTTCCTCTTCATGTTACACCAAGAAAAGAAATTTGAAAACGCGTTATCCACATAATGAGACCGTGTTCGAGGAATATGATTTGAAATGGCTCGAGACTGTCCGATGTTACAACTTATCAAAACTGTAAATGGCTAAACAATTTACAAACATAATTCTGTCTCTTTTCAGGTATATTCTAAGCATTGTACATTTATTCACCTGTGGCTCCAAGTAGCTGTTAGCATGCAACAGCGGCCACACCCCGGTAAACCGCTTGGACTGGCGGGCTAAACCAGGTGAGGGTAGCCGACAGGTTTGAAGCCTTCGGTGAGATAGTGCTTGTCTACTTAACCATGTGAAGATTTGGCGAACTGTGCTGAAGAAACCATCATCAACGGGCAAGAAGGCGAGTCCAGCACGCGATGTGGAGCGCAAAGAGCATGTCGAGACACAAAAGACGCCCTGGTCATCTACTGCTTCCTGTCCTATATCCGGCTGTCTCGACTCGATCCGTCCTGCCACTGGACCAAGATAGGCCAGGACAAGAGAGTGAGGTTGGCGACCAGCGCAACTGTCCCTCACTTTAATCCAAGTCATGCGCAATCCATGACATCACTCTCATCTCACAAACTATCACCCTTCAAGTCATGTGGCGACAGGGGAGTGACCACGCAGCAGATGTCGATGCACTGGGAGCTGTAGCCGGAAACCTACACACAGACGGCTCATGCCGTATGGTCGCTTTTTCGCTGACCGAAGCAGCAGCGGAATTCGGCAGCCCCCTGAATAACTGAGCAGCCCTCTTTAGGAACACACTGTTCACCTCCGTAGTCTGAGGGAGGGCTGGAAAAGGTGCCCTAAACATTGCCTTGCCTGTGGAGATCCCACTACAGCGGGCGATCTAAGAAGAAAACAAGAAGAATACCACTTATTCTTGCCACATGGAATGTGCGCACGCTCGTGGATAATACTAAGGCAGACAGACCAGAGAGGAGAACCGCCTTGGTTGCAAGAGAGTTATCCTCCAGATACAACATCAGTATCGCTGCATTAAGTGAGACGTGTCTAGCAGAGGAAGGACACATTACAAAAACATTGTGCTGGATACATTTTCTTCAGGAGTGGCCGTAGTGGCGAGGATAGGCGGGAAGCTGTCGTTATTTTTTTGCAATCAAATCCGACCTTGTGGGCACGCTTGCCTGCCTACCAAAGGGTGTGAATGACCGTCTTATGACATTGCGTCTTCCCCTGACCGCAAAGCATTATGTCACCATCATCAGTGCCTACGCGCCTACCACGACCAACCATGACGAGAGAAAGGACAGATTCTACGAGGAGCTTGAATCTCTGCTCGTAGATGTTCCAAAGTCAGACAAGCTCATCGTCCTTGGCGACTTTAATGCGAGGGTTTGCACAAACCACGTGGCCTTTGAGAGTGTCATTGGCAGACATGGAACAGGAATGTGCATGCAACAGCAATTTACTTTTGCCCCTCAAGATTTGTGCTGCAAATCAACTCCTCATTACAACCACATTGTTCCGGCTCCCAACTCGCAACATGACAACCTGGATGCAGCCACGATCCCATTACTGGCACCTCATTGACTACGTGATTATCAGGAAGAACGACCTGCAGGACGTAAGAGTTGACAAAGGCTATGTGCGGCGCCGAGTATTGGACAGACCACAGGCTTGTCGTGTCCAAGCTGAACTTCCGCATCCAAACCAAAGAAGAGGCTAAATGCGAGACTGTTCGGCGAGACTTCTGCAAACAACTTGACAGCCAGGCGCAACAGATGGAATTTGGCATTACCAGCTTGGAAGAGAAATGGTTAACCTTCCGTGACCTTGTTCACTCCAGTGCACTGAAACATCTTGGGCCAACAAAGCGTAGGCATCAAGAATGGTTCAATGAAAACGATTGCGAAATCCAGGTCCTAATGGAAGAAAAGCACAGACTGTATATGGCTTACCAAAATGACAGTTCCTGTCATGCAAAGAAAGTAGCATTCACAAATACCCGCAGAATGGCACAAGCCAGACTCAGAGAGATTCAGGACTCCTGGCTTAGTAAAAGAGCAGAATAAGTCTAATATTTCGCTGACAGAAACGACTCAAAGCGTTTCTTCAACGCAGTGAAGACACTGTATGGTCAACAGCCTTCCAGTAGCTCTGCTATCCTGAGCACCGATGGGTCAGCCTTGCTCACCGACAAGACCCATATCCTGGAAAGGTGGGCAGAGCACTTATGCAATGACACCTCGCTGCCTTCCCAGTCAGTAACAGCGGAAAACAAGGGTGTGTGCTGGCACCTACTCTGTTCAGCATGATGTTTACGGCAATGCTGTCCGACGCCTTCAGAGGGAATGATGATGGCATCTACATCAACTATCGCAAGGATGGAGAGATATTCAACTTGAGAAGACTTCAAGCGAAAGCAAAGGTACTACAGGATGTGTCATGTGATCCGCGATTTCAACTTCGCTAATGACTGCGCTCTCAATTAACGGCGGATCTCAGCAACAAATGCCGAGTAACATGGGTAGATTCTCCATTGCCTGTGACAACTTCGGCCTCACCATTAGCACGAAGAAAACCGAAGTTATGCATCAATCAGCTCCCGGCATGCAGTACGTGGAACCAGAAATCACCAGAAGAGACGGAGACTGGAAGTGGTGGACGAGTTCAATTACTTAGGTAGCACCCTCTCCAGAGTTGTCCGCATCGATGACGAGATCCATTGCCGCATTGCTAAAGCAAGTGCTTCGTTTGAAAGACTGCAAATGTCAGTGTGGGAACAAAGAGGAATCAGCCCTACAACCAAATTGAAGATGTACCGCGCTGTAGTGCTACCTACAGTACCATACGCCTGCGAAAGTTGGAATATCTACTAGAGGCATGCTCGCATACTCAACCATTTGTCTCCGCCGTTTGCTGAAAATCCGCTGGCAGGACCGTGTCCCAGACACAGATGTCCTTGAACAAGCCAGTCTGCCAAGCATCCGCACACTCATCAGGAAGGCTCAACTAAGATGGGCTGGACATCTGGCTCGCATGCCTGGTAAGCGCATACCGAAGAAACTCTTCTTCGGCGAACTGGCGGAAGGTCGACGAGAGCGGGGCCGGCCAAAGCTGCGTTTCAAAGATATTGGAAAGGATTCCCAAAAAGAGCTTTGGAATTTACCCGGTCTACTGGGAACAAATTATGAGGCAAACCGTCCTACCTAGAGAGGTCTGGTCTGGAACGGTGCAACCTCTTTCGAGAATCAGCGTGTCGAAGCGGCCAGGACCAAACGCGAGGGTCGCAAGGCGAGAGCTGCAAATATATCAACAGTGCCTACTCCATTCGTGTGCGAAACCTGTAGAAAGACGTTTCATGCGAACATTGGCCTTATCGGACACATGCGAACCCACCGCAAAAAGAAATGATCAAACTTTAACTGATACTATCATGTGAAATGAGATGTCATGGTCTTCATCGACCCGATGAACAAGAGAGATATTCGATAGGTAACGATTTTATTAATATTTCGTTTGTATAAACAACATTAAAACGTGGTGCCGGGCGTATAACGATACTTATTGTAGTTTGGTACCGGGCGTAACAACAATCCGATAATACAGTAAAACAAACTGTAGATGTGTTCAAAGTTAGTAACTGATGTTTAGTGTTCTATAAAATGTAGTACATCAACACATCTTGCTAGCGGATATACATGTTTGAAGACAGATGATTTATATTTCTGTATATATATGTACACGCCTCCTTTTGTTAGTGCACACGACCACACGCACAAGTGCGTGACTGGCTCTGGTGCTTCCAGTTTGTTTGACGTTTGATTGTCTTAAGCCATTCATCCATCCATCCATCCATCCACCCACCCATCCATCCAACCAACCAACCATCCATCCATCCACCCATCCATTCATCCATCCACCCATCACATTTTCTTAAAATGTGTTGCAGTGGGTAGTATAGCGGCAGCTCCTACGAGAGGACCTGCCGCTTGTGTAGAGGTAAACGTGTTCCTATATATAGCACGGTATCCAGTTCTCAAGACAACACAAAGCGCTGCACTGTTGCAAGCTTCCGCTGAAAGTATTTTCTGGTCTTTCTTTACTGCACCGGTCGCGAACGTTTTCACACCTGGGTACTCAACATAGTCACTATACTGTTTTTTGTCTCGGTATACCTTTTCCAACTGTCGTACTTTTTTTTTAACTTTTTTTTATATCATTGTTTATCCACAAAGGCGTGACTTTCTTTCCCGTCATTGTATTTTTCTTGGGTGCATGTTTGTCACACAGATCTGATAATGTAGGCCTACTGTTCAGTTCTTGCAGCACACAACAGTAGTCGTATACTGCCTGTTTGAATATGTGGTCTTATGTTTTCTTGTGACGGATTTTGTTAGATATCGTTTGTCATATATTTGTATTTGTGATTAGTAGATCGAGGGCGATGGGTCTTTACCGTATACATAATTATATTAACCGGTATATAAAAGATAGTATAGGAAAGTCAACGGGTTGAAATAGCACACAGGGCTTCACTCAGTATTTTGAGAAATTCCGTTACCACACTCTATATCTCGAGATCTTCCATGTTATAAGGATATGTGTCATGCCTTTAAACCTGCCAATTTTCCTGTGAAATCCGGGAGTCTCCCTGATTTTGGGTGTATCTCCCGGTCTCCGGGAATACAGGCAAACCCCCGGATTCTATCTGAAAATATTCAACAGAACCCCCCCCCCCGTCTTCGAGACAGCGCGACACCACGGGAAACATGCTGAGACGTGCTGAACCGCTGAATTTCCAACGAAAAATCTCATCCAGCACCTCTCCCCCCGTCTTCCAGTGATCAAGATCCGAGACAGCGCGGTGAGACAGCGTGACACGGGAAGCGTGCTGAACCAGTGATGAATCTCCCGGATTTCAATAAAAGAAGTTGGCAGGTATGTGTACGCCTGTCCAAGGCTCTCTTCGTCAACTGGAAATGTTACCCGTGTTACTGCTTGAAACGCGGTATAGCGTAGTCCAAGCAGTAACACTGAACATTTTCCATGAATACATCCCACTCCTATTATAGTTTGTCTTGGTTTTGAAGCTGATCGTACGTCAGGCAGACTCTTGAAAGATAGGGCCTATCATCCATATATTTACTAAAACAAGGTAGATCAAAGTGTTGGAATGTTCTGAAAATAGTTGATCGTTTAATGAATAATTGCAAAATGTTGCACATATACCCTCGGCCTAATGTCAGTAACATTGAATTATAGGTCTACCAGAATTTTGGCCCATAGGTTCGTGCATTCCGAAAATTAAGATGTTATTCTGAAACGTTTCCATTACGAAAATGTGTACTCGTCATCGTTGAAAATATATAAACCAAATTATTTTAAAGGTCGTTTATATATAGTGTTATGTAAAAATGATCGCAGTCAGGTCGCAGAGAGCCTATATCCTAATAAGGGAATAACCACTCTGGTAACCAGGCAGTGACCAGGCGGTAGCCAATCACTGCCCAGTATCTGAACTGGGGAAACTCAGTCTAAATTCCTCTGTCACAGAGAAAGTTTGTTTGCTCTCTGCTGCCCGTTTTCTGTTGTACCCACCCTCCTTCCCCAACTACTCCAGCTTAGTCGCCCTAGTGTTTTGGATGGTGGTTTCTGGGTCCCACATTTATTCCGCTTAGATAATTAATTATTGGCATTCCCCATCGACATATATGTACGACTCATCTACGCTTGTAAGGGGAATTGCCTTTTGCTATCTAGGTTGACGGCAATGCCCATTGTCTTGTCTTTACCATTTACATTACTATTGACTACATGTAATTAAAGGGCATTGCCATTTTCCACCCTTATTCCGTGACTCTTTTTCTCTTCATAAACCTAGCAACGCGCAGCAGATTCCAATACACATCACATCCTATAACTACACTACAGATGAGGCGAGGAGCAGTGAGTAAAATGATCGAGTAGTCCGAAAAATGCAATTAAGGAGACGTCGATCAATATATTAGTGGCGGATTACCCAATAGGCACTATATATGGACGAAGGCCGGGGTCCCACGAAAATAGCCGAACATAATGTTTTAGACTGAATATTTCCGAAACCTAGCTAGCAAGACATGATTTGGCCAATGATGGTTATACTGCATAATTATTAACCCAATGAGATTTGCAAGCTAGGAGTAATCCTGGTCTAGGCCCTATACATGTTTGAATATTTAATAGACATTATTTAAAGGTGTTATTACATAACTTACTATAAAGAGAAACATTTTCAACAACCGCCCCTCCCTTCGTCTTCCGATGTTTTGGTCTAACAGCGAAGTGGAGTCGAAGCTCCAGCTCAGCCCATCCAATATTAATTCCGTTCCGACGCCTGTAGAAGTTCTTTGGCAAGCCTCAAGGGGGTGCATTTGGAAGATTTGGGCCCCCATTAGACTACCTTCTTTGGATCCGACCGTCTGTCTACACAGGTCCCACGAAAGTGCATGGTACCTATATGGACGTCTTAAATTAATCCGTCACTGGTCAACACAACTATCCAACTACTGTATTATATTAGTAAATAAATTCCTAATATTTTTACATTGCATGATTGAAAACTGCACCGTCAGTTAAGTGTAAACACATATTTCCAGTTATCAAACACTAGTTAATAAATCACACAACATACCGTATAGTATAGCAACAGAATTACGCGACGCACGAACTTCGAGAATTTAACGATATATTACTAGACGTCTCGGCGTATCAAATGCAGTTAGAACACTTTTTGGTGTCAGTGTGAAGACCTTGCGATTTGATCCCTGTATAAGACGTGAAGAATTTGCGAATATTTAATTTAGTTTAAATAATGCGACATCGTATGGAGTTTGCATGACACATATGCATATGGCACAGCAACGGCTAACGCATAACATGACCAGTTAATTAGATAATCAGAACATCCCCTATTATCGCTCGGTGTCATGCACTGGGCGTCCACTATGTGCTAATCTTACGCGCTTGCAGACTGTATTCCGTTCCTGGGCTGCATATAGTGTTATGTCACTGTCAACCCAATTTCTCACAATGTCCCGTCTGACAAGATTTAGCAACGTGCGGTGCTTTGTACGACACTCAAAGCTAGCTACATCGAGAAGTCGACAATATAGCAGCCTTGCTGCGTTCAAGTTCAACTCTTTACAAACCAACTTTTGCGATAAACATGCGTTGCTCCACCGACAGTCAGCAGCTTTCGGTCACCATCTCACATCTGACAACCAGTGCACTGGCTTTGTGTCGACAAGACACTTCTCGAGAGAAAGCTTTGATTACTACATGTCGCCAGAATTTCCACCAATCGGATATGCTGAGAAGTTGTTGGAGACCATGCATGATGCTACTGGACTACCTTGGTGGGCTAGTTTAGCACTGACCACAATCATGCTTAGGACAATGGTCACTCTGCCTCTCAGTATATATGCTGCACATATTTCTGTGAAGGTAGAACGCCTACAGCCAGAGATAAAAGACATGGGAAAACGGCTGGCTGGAGAGGTTGCCATGGCAACAAGAAAGTTCTCATGGAACAAGAGCACAGCTAAACGCAACTTCAAGAAAAATGTTAGTTTACATTGTACGCTTGCTATTTATAAACACATATTGTGTATGTCATACTGTGGGCGTGAGAGAGAGAGAGCATACATCCATGGGGACTTGATTTATTGATGTGGTGTTGACTTTATATAATAAACAAGTTAATCTCTGTAAACATGTCAAGTACATATATACACTTGCATACATACATGTTATGTGCTATGAAGTGTTCATCCATCATTTACCGTGTGCAAATGCTGATTGACTTTTTCCTCCTGCTGAGAACATCTTTTACACCACCCCCTACAAGATGTATGCAGTCTGTTGAGGGCACCACATCAAAACCCATGGAATGGTATATACAGTGGAACCCCGCTATATGGTCACCTCAGTAATACAGCCACCTCACAATTAAGGTCACCGTAGAACAGTCCCAAATTATTTCCACATACATTAAAGTATAGGATATCAGTCCCACTAATACGGTCACCTCGCTATTTAGGTCACATTTGTCCGTCCTAAAGGTGACCTTAATACTCAATATTAATAGGTTGCACTGTACAATTTGAAACGTAAATACCTAACTTTGACTTCTCAAAGCCTTAATTCTCTGGATGGGTCAGTTCAGCCACCCAAACATCACAACAAATTGACTTGCATGAACGACACTGATATCAGTGTAAAACTGAAACGTTTCCCTTTACGTGATGGTCATAGCTCCATACTGGCAAAATGTACCTAAACGTTTGAACCATCGTGACCCATCACAGATATGTACTTACAATAATAACCTCTATGTTGCATGCTCAGATGAAGCGACTGGTGAAAGATCTGTATATTCGAGACAACTGCCACCCAATGAAGACGATGCTGGTGGCATGGCTGCAGCTTCCAATGTGGTTCAGTGTGTCGTTTGCATTGAGAAACATGGCTGGGGCACTCCCCATTCGTGGAGGTAATTATGAAGATCTATGCTTGAGTTTGTAACTACATAATCCAATTCATTACTTATGGAATTTACTTCCTGAAAAATATAAACTTTGCATGATAGCCGTTTTAAATAATATTAATGTTTTTATTTCAGACCAGCATTGTGTCCATATAGAAAAAAGTACATCGATAAAATCATCATATAAAAATAAATAAATAAATATATCAACAAAAACAGGATATTAAAAAATTATATAAAGCTGCAACGTACTGTATATATCGCTAGTAACAATACTCTGAATGTTGTTTGTTGTTGAATAAGTTGATTTTTTTTGGGCAGTTTTCTTTTCATGTACAATATACTGGTATCTGCTCACCCTTCTTTTTTAAATTAATAATTTTGTCATTTAAGGTGTTACTTATGTAGAACAACACAGTTTGCAGAAACGTAATATAAAGTATCATGATGCTTCTAAATATGACACTGGTACAATTTCTTCAAAGAAATCACTACACCGTTGGGATTTTAAGTAAAAATCTTTCACTTATTGAATTCTGAATTGATTTTACTTTCAGGTGAGATTCTTCGGTGTTTCAATAGTTTTATTTGGTATGCAACCGTTAGTATGTCAGTGCAACTTTACATAATATATGGACCTGTTGCCACTAGGTGCTTTGCCTCCAACATCAACTTTTGTCTGTCATACTCAGTTTCACAGTAATGAATGTAGTCATACGTTTTGTTTAGATTTGCCTGTGCTGTGTCCTGAGCTGGCCACTGAAGGCGTTCTGTGGTTCAACAACCTACTTCTGCCTGACACGACATTCATCCTGCCTGTCACTCTAGCTGTCAGCAGTCTCCTCATCACCGAGGTCAGCTGTAATACCGTCTAGGTCACCTTGTAGCAGCTAGTGTTGCAGGGACCAAGTGGACCAACCACATTACATCCACAAAGCCCCAAAACGTAATGGCATTACGTATTGCTTGATGGTGGTTTGGTCGACACAAAATGAGTAATATGTAATTCTGTTGGTGCCACCTAACGAATGAAACTGGTATTAATGCACATATGCATTATAATTTCACTGAAATGTCACACAGACAAGTTATTTTGTTGTTGACAAGAAAAACTGAAGGTAATTTATAAGTACTGTGTTCTATGACATCCAGATGCATGCCTTGAGAAGAGGAAAACCAACGCTGATTCAGAATATATTTACTTACGGATTCCGAGGAATAAGCATCTTTATGATTCCGATTGCAGCTGCTGTGCCAAGTGTAAGTATGTTATAATGTTATACAGTAAACGCTATTCGCTGAAGATGTGGCTGAATATAATATTATATTCCGTGAAATGACTGGTATACATACTACATAGTACGTTAATACAATATGCCTACCCCAGTATGTGTGATTGTGGATCGGTGTAATTAACATTACATTTATATGTGACAAAAATAATCTGTTGAATAATTTATTACAAACAAATGCTTCATATTGAAAATAAAAAAATGAGCGGTTTTCAAAGCAACCATCTTTAGTCATGACTGAAAAATGCAATTTTGCTTGTTGCACATGACACTAAGAAGTAGCACTGCTTCGAAGCTCTCATGGTGAGTAAGTTGCCTGCATGTAAAATCAATGACATATATATATAATATATGCTCTGTCCAGTACGGATGTGCATTTCTATTTCATAGTCACACACATTTAATTATGACTACTATTTCTGACATGGTTATTTCTTTCAAAATTATGTGTATTTGCCAAGGGATAAAAGTGTGTGCATGACATCGGTTAAGTTTAACAATAGTTCCTTATATAACAGTAAGATAAAGAAATAGTGATCTCCTATGTGCAAGACGTCTGGATGTCTTGTTGCAGTGTATGTGTCTGTACTGGACGTGCTCCAGTCTCTACGGCCTCACTCAGAATGTTCTGCTCAAGTGTCCGTCAGTGCGGCGGGCGGTCGGCCTTCCAAAGATGCCGAGCGAGAGCAGCACACCATTCAGAGACATGTGGGAGATCGCACAAGAGAAATACCTGCGCAAAAAGCCAGCAAATCAGCTGGGTGATTAGGATTAAGGATGACGACATGTAACACAGGACTGTTTCCAGGCCAATGTTCTGTTGCAGACGACACCATCCTTTGATGGTTGACATTGTCATCATGACAGTTGACCTATTTCCTGTGATAGATAACATGTCCCTTATGGTGAAGAACACTATCTCCTGTGACAGTTGACAGTGTACTATGACAGTTGACACTGTCTCCTTTGATAGGTAATACTACGACAAATGACACCATCTCCTTTGACAGTTGACATTGTCTTCTGTGAGAATTAATAATGTCTCCTATGACATTTACCTGCAAGATGACTAAATTAGAAATCTACACCACATTTATGACACATACATTTGTCTTTGAGGAAGTGACAGACGCTGTCTTTTATGACAGTTGACACTGTTTTATGCCATAATGAGACTGTCATAACAATGAACACTGAAGTCCTACGCATGTCTGTGCCTTGACTATGGTAATTGTGAGAGAATTTCAGGGATGCTGGTTGTGACAACACTACTGGCAAGTTTTACACAAATCAATGTACATCAGTAATATTTGTACAGTTGTGGAAAATATGAATAAAAAGTCCTAAATTTACTTGTGTTTGATTTGAGAAAAAATTTTCATTTCCTGTCAAGCAAACAACACATAGTATAATATAACATAATTAAAACTATTTATGATTATTATTTTAATTTAAATAAGGGTTTAGTTGTGCATGCATGTGAGTAGCAGAAGAATATTGAAGGAAATTCTACATGATTAATTCCTACACCAACAATGAATCAGAATCCATGGGCTAGATGGTAATTAGATGCAGATTAGATAGCGACTCATCATCTGACAGTTTTGATAGTGACTCATCTGATTTCTCCAGAATCAAATAATGACACATGTTACAAAGTGCTTCAGGCATAGGTTCCACCTGTTATTCATCTGTTTGAAATTTAGGCTGTCTATAAAGTCTCAACTACAGTCATTTTTAGTCCTTTGGGCCGAAGGTCCAACGGACTTTTGCACATCACTCTGCGTCCGCCGTTAGCTGCTGTATCTCAGAAACCTTTCAGCAACTTTTTTTCAAATTTTGCATAGACGTATCTTAGGACACTGCCACTATGCACGAGAAATCTGTATTTGATTGAATCATTCTAAGGTGTTCCCTAGGGCCTACAAGGGCTTCAAAACTGGTGAAATTGTTACATTTTGCCTATTTTTTTAAAAACTGTTCAGTAGCTTTTTCTCTAATTTTGCATATATGTTTCTTGTGGTAGTGTCACTATACACAAGAAAAACTGGTAAATTTTCACATTTTGTCTATTTTTTTCAAAAACTCTTAAGTAACTTTTTCTCTAATTTTGTATAGACATTTCATGTGGTAATGCCACTATACACAAGAAATCTTTATTTGATTGAATCATTCTAAGGGCACCAAAGGTCCCCTAAAATGCTAAATTTGCAACTAAATTGTCTATTGCAGTAGCAGGGATCAATACACAGATTGTTTTCCCATTGGCGACCATTTTAACGTTTTGTCTGATTATAAGAAAACATGACCTACAAAATGTCTTAAACTTCTCACCTGCTGTTATCATTATATCATTGACATGCTGATAGATTTTAACAAAAATTGCGTACTTCCAGCTCTCGTAAAATGCCTGTATGTGTGACACCCGTCAATATTTAGAAATGCTGGCAACCATTACTCCGCAAACAGGTCACAGGCAAATTGCTGCCAAATATCCTTCCGCTTATTCAAATCATCTAAAAATCCACCATTTTAGTTGACGCCTTCTACAATCACACATGAAAATCTGCCTATTCAAATGCACTTATGTCACAGCATGTGAATTTAGTAAAAAATAATTTCTCAAAAATACACTGCATTTTTCTTCGTCTGTAACCAAACAGGAAGTCTAACTAGACCATGACCCCAGCAGCTCTATCTGGCTTACAGTCATTTCCTTGACTAATTTCACACCTGCATGGTAGTTTAGGCTCAGTAGTGTGCTGGCAGCCACTAAACCTATAGGCTTGTGTGAAAAGGATAGTTGGCAGAAGAACTAACTTCAAAGCACCATTGCATCCATTTAGCCAGTCAGCAGTCCCAGTGTCTGCTGCTATGTAAACTCATAAAGCCTGGAGTAACTAGAGGAATCTACTTTTCTTTGTAAATAAATAAAATACCCTGATCACAGAAGCATAATGCAAATTCAACTTTTCCAACAATTTCATTGAACTTCAATATTACTGTATGGTTTACATCCTTGCCGAGTGCCACATTTTGTGCATCTTGCCAACTTACTGCCATTCTCTTCAACAGTCAAGAAATGCTCCCAAATGCTGTCCTTTGGCCTACCACCTTAAAACATGGTTACAACACAGCAGCATATCAGACTTATGTAGAGAGTGAGACAATCTTAGCAACTGACCCCTGCCCCATGTTTCTGAATGTGTGGTGTGCACTGGGCAAATTTAAATCCAGTTATATGCAGCTCCAATTCAATCAGTATTATGTCATTAATTGCTACTGTTTTTAAGTCAAAATGTTTGCTATGTATATGTACCTTGTGAACAAATACTCGGAATATTTTATTTCCACGTGTATCTTCACTGGCATGCATATAGTCACTACTAAACATGTAAACATTTTATTTCTATCATAACCCTTAATGATCTGTAACTATGATTCACAAAAAACATTTCATGGGTGTATTCTAAAATTACAAATAAGTGTCATTTGAAGAGCATTGAATTATCCACATGATGGTACCTTTTAATATGTTGTTGCATTCACCTATTACATTCGCTTCTTTTAGTTATGTGGTCGTGTTAATGGAGGCTGTAAACAACTTACCTATGCAGCTTAATAGTGTAATGCCACGATAGTTGTCTGGGTCATCTATCACCCCTGCTTTTTATATATAGGCTTAATGATCCCAATACACCAATCTGTTGGTACAATGCAAAATAATAGAACTAGGTTAAACATCTTAACAATAACTATAACTATAATTAGTTCTGTGGGGCTGTTTTTTTTAAGTATTCATTTATAACATTATCGATACCACATACATTTTTGTTTTTGAGTTTTTTGATTTGCATTAGTACCTCATCTTGCATGAATGGTCTGTTTATGTGTTCGTTTGACTGGGAAATCTTTCTTGGATCAAAAGGTATCTTGCTAGCTGCAGTTTCAATTTCAGGTTTTTCACCGAGTTTTTCAAAAGTGGTTCATAAACTTATCCAGTGAAATATTTCCACATTTTTCACTGCTGTTACTTGCTTTATTAAGTATATCCCAGTATTCTGCAGGCTTGCTATGTTTTAAGTTGCACAAGTTTTCATGTAACTGCTTATGGTAGCATTTTGATATTTGTTTTATAAAGCATTTATACCCACTAGCCAATTCTCTTAACTCTGCATTAGCTTCATCATTTTTTATTTTCTTTAGTCTACCTTTTGCTCTCAAATAATCTGTCCTCTTAGTTTTACATGTAAAGACATAATCTGGCATAACTTGCTAAGTCTTTGTAGCAGCACATTTGTACTTCCAGTGTATCATTGCAACATAACATACATACTGTGTGCCACTTTTGAATGTATTGCATGTACCGGTAATATTTCCATGCAATCCATTTGCATATATAATGTAAAACTTCATTTTCAATTTTTGTAGCAGTCATAATTTTTGAAACTGTGTAAAGCACCCTACCCAGCCTTTACAAGAATGTAAGAAAACAATGTTACAATTTTTCCGACTTATCACTCATTTGGTCAGCCGGGGTCACAGGGGGGGGGGCTGATTCCCCATAATTTTGGTGGGAGGCTGGAGATAGTCTTACTGCCCCAGTATTTTGGCAAAAGGGTGCAGTCGAAGGTTTTGGTGAACTCAAGAATGAGGGGGGTGCAGTTGAAGGGTTTTGGTGAGCCTCAGTCCCACCCCAATATTCACTACATCCTGACGCCTATGTAGAGGGGATCTGGTAGTCCAAAACTGTGTATCCAATTGCAACTGGGTGCATTTCAGGGCCGATATAAAACATAAAAAGGGCACTGGTATAATGGAATAAAAACACCTGACTCCTACATTGGCCATTGAGCTTGGTTTGTAAAGATTTAGGCACAGAAGAACTTGCCTTAATTATTATTATTAGATAACAACTAATGAATGATGATTTTAATTATGTAATCTGCATAATATATTCATGCATAATGATTTCATCATTATATATATATGAACCTCTTACACAAACTTATATCTGCCTTGTGTTATTCAGCAAACTAGCCATGATTCATATCCGTTTAACATGCAGCGTCGGCACACATAAAACCAACATTTGATCAAAACTCAAATGGTATTTATGTGGGCGTTGCTGCAGCCTATATTTGAAATGTATGGTATACCAACCTAACCATGGGACAAGCTCATCCAGCCACAACAGTTGGGCCTCTCTTTAATTTTATTCGGAAAGGTAATCTTTTCTATGCTGTTACGGATAAAAATATTTGTTTTGGTTATAACATTTATGAGGTGCGTTGACACTCCTATAAAATTTACCCAGTAGGTTTCGTTAGTTCCTCAGGGATTGTTCTAATCGTTATTTACGGTAATTAATCATGAATAAAATATTTGTTTCCCACCCTCCAGCCCCTACTACACCTGTATTTTTGGTATATATTTTTGGTTAGGTCAGTTTGCTAACAGGGTTATAAATTTGTACATTTGTTACGATCATTAGGTTTTGACAAGACATTACACTGTATGTTAAATTAAGGTCGATATGTTGATAATACTAAACGTACATCTGTTCTCATTTGCAGCATCATTTATTGATGAGTACGTGGGGTTTTAGGGCTGAGGTGGTTACCTTGTGCTTTCCCCACTATTGGTTATTTGTACATAGATATTCATTCACAAGCCTTCAAATTGATATTACTTAATTTGATGAGTCCTTCCACCTGCGTGTGGTCGGTTCCCCCACCTTTGCTGTTCTCATTTAAATTATTATCATGTTGGCTAGGTAATAAATTATTATTTAAATTATGTAATCTGCATAATATATTCATGCATACTGATTTCAGCTTTATATATATATATATATATATAGCTCTTATACAAACTTATATCTGCCTTGTGTTATTCAGCAAACTAGCCATGATTCATATCTGTTTAACAAGCAACGTCGGCACACATAAATGGACATTTACATGTGGTTTGCATATTAAAGATAAAAAGCATTATTTCGTGGAATTTTGTGGTGTGATCTAAATGTTACATATATTTTATAAAACTACCAGTACATGCAAGAACCATTCCCCTGCCACCAGGGGTAACTGAGTCAGCCAGGTTGCACTGAATATACCCTTACGTAATGGTCCAGTACAGAGATCACCAAAACAGCAATGTATCACTGCATGCCCCTCTAAATTGGGCCCCTTGCCAACCCTAGATGCTAAACTGAGGACTATCCGGTTACTGCATCCGTGATGTTGCCGTTTGGAGCAAACAGCCAAAGTCCATGTGACTGCGACAAGGCTAAATTGTTGTGGGAATGAATCAGATATGAGGACGTAAAGGAACAAAGATGTCTTGGACACGGGCCTCTCTTCTGGTACTTGCAATCACCATTTGTTTCATAAACCAGCTGAATGCGCTGGATACTTTTGTCAACAAAACGGTAAGTAAAATTTAACATTATTTCTTTGAATCTATACAGCTTTGATAATGATACACAAGGAGGTGGGTGTCAACATTGTCTTCCATTTGGACTCGAGAAAGGGTTATGATGCAAATCTATTAATGATGACACATTATTTAAATTCATGGCATGAGAGAAGCCACTGTTCTTAAAGTAAAAGCAAGTTAATTAAATCAGCCTTTTTCATGACATGATTTACAGTAATGTTGTACTATTGTTCTTACTGAAATACTTCATCTGATTGAAATATATTTAAGTTAAATTCCAATGTTTATAAGACTGATGTGTAATATTTTAAATTTTGTGAAATTCATATCATTTATTTTAGTTGATGCATGTAAAAAAACATTCAGGCTAATTAAAATGTTCTGTATATATATATGGCAGCATGCCATGTTCCAGTTGAATACAATAAAGTAATAACTTTGCAAGGCAAAAAAGCAGTAAAATGGCAATACTGTTGCATTTATGACACCATCAGATATATTTTTATTTTCAGGAAGAACAAGTTTTGCTGACACTTGCCGTTACACCTGACAAATTACCAGGTAATTTGTTTGTACATGATTTTGTTTGGCCATAAAATGTATTTAACAGAATCACATGTTAGTGGAATTGCTGGATTGTGCTTCATTTCAGGTGCCATCTACGTTTGTCATTGTACAACTTGTACATAATTGTATAATGTTATACTTACTATTCTAACTATAATTATTTTTAGATTATTATTATGAGGCCAGTGTTACATTAGAAATTTTCAGAATAAATTAGATTTGATTAGAGGTTAGACTGCATACAAATATTTTCTGGTTTCTCATCAGCACAAGCTTTCCAGATAGGTACTGCAAATGATTGATTTTATAATAAAAAATTATTTATATTTATAAAAAATATAGGAAAACTTGTATTTTAATTTAGCCAAATGAATGTAGCTATGAGATTGCATTTGTAGAGATACATACATTCAGTACTGTACACAGCTGTTGATGATATAAACCCCCTAGACAATCACTAACATTTTCATCAGCATAAAAAGGTATATCTTCAGCATAAATTTGTCATTGAAACATATTTCATGACAGGTGAATTATTTTCTTAAATATTAATTCAGAGAATAGTGTATTAATATTTGCAGAATGAAGCCATTAAGCTTACTGTTGTTGTAGAAGACTTTGATGGGGGATCCAATCAGTTGACTCCAACTTTAAAAGATGCATCACCGCGGCTGATGTTGAAGGTACTCTATCATTCCCAGGACAACAATTTTGTATATAAAATGGTGGGTGCTCCACAATTTGGATAGTATAATTTCTTGTGGAGATGGGCGTTTCCTTAAACCTGTCTGGCTGTCTGTTATAATTATAAACAAACCAGTCACTTTGTAAATTGCCGCACTTATTGTGGAAGCAGACATCCCTACCTGCAAATACTTTTGAAGTTGGATGGTTCTCACACTCCTGACTGCAACGTACAGACAACAGAGAACGACTGATTCAGCTAATTTTGTGCTAATAATTATCACTTTAGGCTGATTCCAGACAAACAGACAGTCTTGCATTAAAATTAGTTGACGTTTTTTCGCCTGTTCTTATCACAAGGAGATAAAGTTACATCGTAAAAGTTTATTCTTAAAGAGTTCTACATAAGCCGACTCCAGAAATCTGATTACTGGCTATTTGTATTTTCTAAGAGGTGAATAACATTTCATCAGATTGTACCATAATAATGCTGTGTATCATATATTTAATTTTTATTTGCAACACACGGCTTTGATGATGACGTAACCTTGATATAACCATCATTTCATATATGATGCCCTATAGTGGGTGAACCAAATAATGTACCATTTTGAATTATGGAGAACCATAATAATAATTAAATATGCATGCTAGTAACTGCACGTTTCTTGCATGAATACAGCTGCAATGACATGTCTTAATTATTGTTTGTAACAGAGAAGGAAGCGTCACAGCATTGGTTTGGGCAACATTCTCTTCCATCTTGGCTCCATACTCTCTGGTCGCCATGATAACGGCAGACGTGATGGAGACTATGGAAGGAAGAAACCACCTGGTGGTAGCCATCAAGGGTCAGAACAGAAGAAGCCAGTCGAGTTATTCTACAAGACCTCACACGGACTTGTGCCAGCCAGTGGCCAGATGGTCAGGTGGGCTGGACGAATCAGGGACATAACCCCAAAGTTAGCAATCCCACAAGACATAATCCCAAAGTTAACAATCCCACAGGACATAATCCCAAAGTTAACAATCCCACAGGACATAATCCCAAAGTTAACAATCACACAGGACATAATCCCAAAGTTAACAATCACACAGGACATAATCCCAAAGTAAACAATCACACAGGACATAATCCCAAAGTTAACAATCACACAGGACATAATCCCAAAGTTAACAATCCCACAGGACATAATCCCAAAGTTAACAATCACACAGGACATAATTCCAAAGTTAACAATCCCACAAGACATAATCCCAAAGTTAACAATCCCACAGGACATAATCCCAAAGTAAACAATCACACAGGACATAATCCCAAAGTTAACAATCCCACAGGACATAATCCCAAAGTTAACAATCCCACAGGACATAATCCCAAAGTTAACAATCCCACAAGACATAATCCCAAAGTTAACAATCCCACAGGACATAATCCCAAAGTAAACAATCACACAGGACATAATCCCAAAGTTAACAATCCCACAGGACATAATCCCAAAGTTAACAATCCCACAGGACATAATCCCAAAGTTAACAATCACACAGGACATAATCCCAAAATTAACAATCCCACAAGACATAATCCCAAAGTTAACAATCCCACAGGACATAATCCCAAAGTAAACAATCACACAGGACATAATCCCAAAGTTAACAAGCCCACAGGACATAATCCCAAAGTTAACAATCCCACAGGACATAATCCCAAAGTTAACAATCCCACAGGACATAATCCCAAAGTTAACAATCCCACAAGACATAATCCCAAAGTTAACAATCCCACAAGACATAATCCCAAAGTTAACAATCCCACAGGACATAATCCCAAAGTAAACAATCACACAGGACATAATCCCAAAGTTAACAAGCCCACAGGACATAATCCCAAAGTTAACAATCCCACAGGACATAATCCCAAAATTAACAATCCCACAGGACATAATCCCAAAGTTAACAATCCCACAGGATATAATCCCAAAGTTAACAATCCCACAGGACATATTCCCAAAGTAAACAATCACACAGGACATAATCCCAAAGTTAACAATCCCACAGGACATAATCCCAAAGTTAACAGTCGCAAAGGACATAATCCCAAAGTTAACAATCCCACAGGACATAATCCCAAAGTTAACAATCTCACAGGACATAATCCCAAAGTAAACAATCACACAGGACATAATCCCAAAGTTAACAAGCCCACAGGACATAATCCCAAAGTTAACAATCCCACAGGACATAATCCCAAAGTTAACAGTCGCAAAGGACATAATCCCAAAGTTAACAATCCCACAGGACATAATCCCAAAGTTAACAGTCGCAAAGGACATAATCCAAAAATTAACAATCCCACAAGACATAATCCCAAAGTTAACAATCCCACAGGACATAATCCCAAAGTTAACAGTCACAAAGGACGTAATCCCAAAGTTAACAATCCCACAGGACATAATCCCAAAGTTAACAGTCGCAAAGGACTTAATCCCAAAGTTAACAATCCCACAGGACATAATCCAAATGGAAAAAATTCCACACGATAAAATCCCACAAATACAATATTTTTATTTGATTATCTATTATGTGCTTTCTTGCCTTTCTACTTAGGGAACAAAACCAATAAAACCATTAACGAAAGACAACTTTTGACTAAATAAAGGTGTTGCTTTTCATCTGAAGTGTTGTAGATGAATCCCTGAAGGTTTGGTGCTATCTAGTATCAGGAAAACATTAACACATCCATGCACACATGCAACGCACGCACAAACGAGTCAATGTCCTGTACGCTGTCACCATCTGCCTTGGTCCCAGGTTGCGTGGGAGTCGGGACCACAACGAGGGGAGAGTGGAGGTGTTCCTGGCGGGACAGTGGGGCCTCGTCTGTGAGGACAACTGGGATCTCACTGACGCACACGTCGTCTGCAAGCAGCTCGGATATGTCAGGTGGGAAATAACTTCGATCTTCTGCTTCTAAATATGGTTAACACTATACAAACTAACATAGAGTATACATGTTATATTTTCACACTCAGTACATATTCATTCAAATAAAAGTAATATGACCATGTGCTTGTTTCCTTTGCAATAAAACAACGAGTGATGTTGTTGCAGTAGAACAGCAGGACAGACAGGCATATGCAGGCCCTTAGCCAGAAATATTTTTTGCCAGTCTCAAATGAATCAAAATTGTACCTTTTAGCATACGAACGGCTTACATGGAGGCCAGTCACGTCAGTCACAGCCATTATTGGCCAGTTCAGTTTTGTTCAATGACAAACCTTTTGTATAATTAATACTGATCCATTTGATTTGTTTCACTGCCAGTTGTGCCAATGATAGCCATTAATGTGGGCCCCTAGACTTGGAACTATTAGTTATAAGACGGGCAGATGGGTCTCTCTGGCTAAGCCCCTGGACATATGTATGCCACCCTAGTGATGTAATATATACATATGTAAACATAATTACTATGGCAATAGTAATAATAATACTGGGGGCCACATGGATTGTACGTTATGTCAGTTGTCTACTAGAGAACAACTTTTCACTTAACAACTTTAAGCAGTTGTAATGTCGTAACTATAAGGTGTACCTTTGCTACAGGGGAGCGCTGGCGGCTGTGAAGGGGAGCAGGTATGGAACAGGGTTGTTCAGGAAGGAGGATGTTGTGATGGGAGATGTATCGTGTGAGGGAGTAGAGTGGAGACTACAGGACTGTACGCACTCGACCAACCGTGACTGCCCTCTCACCAGGACTGCCGGCGTTGTGTGTGCTCTCAATGACGGTGAGAATGTTGGTGACACTGTTTCAGTCTGTCTGCCAGACTGGTTGACACTTGGTGACACTGTTGCAGGTTTTCTCGTGGACTGTGTGACACTTGGTGACACTGTTGCAGATTGTCCCATAGACTGGTTTATGTCTATTTACTCTTGGTGACACTGTTTTAGGTTGGTCCACTGGCTGGTTGACACATGGTGACACTTGGAGGCACTTGTTGGTTCTTTGTGATATAATGTGGTGACACTTGGTGCCACTGTTGCAGATTATCCCACTGACATGGTGACACTGTTATGGGTTGTCCCATAGACTGGATGACACTTGGTGACACTATTCCAGGTTGTCCCACTGATTTGGTGACACCATTCCAGGTTGTCCCATTTACTTGGTGACACTTGATGACACTATTCCAGGTTGTTCCACTGACACTTGGTGACACTGTTATAAGTTGTCCCATGGACTGGGTGACACTTGGTGACACTGTTACAGGTTGTCCCATTGACTGGGTGACACTTGGTGACACTGTTGCAAGTTGTCCCACACACTGGTTGACACTTTGTGACACTGTTCCAGGTTGTTCCATGAACATGGTGACACTTTGTGACATTAGGTGACACTGTTGCATGTTGTCCTATGGAATGGTTGACACATGGTGACACTTGGTGACTCTGTTGCAGGTTGTCCCACGGACTGGGTGTCTGCTGAGGGCATGTGCTACAGACTAGTCAAGCGTCCAGTGTCCTTCCAGGCTGCTGACCAGACCTGCAATGAGGCGGACGCGACCCTGTTGACAGTGGAGAGTGATGCAGAGAGCAACTTCATCTCCAACTGGCTCATGGCGGCCACAGGTACAGCGTCATCTGTCATCTCTGTTCATTTGCAATTGATGGTGATGCTGTGGGGTGCGGTGGCATAGTGGGGTAAGACCACATTTACAAACCTGATACCCCTCAATTTCGCCCCAATCTGGTGACGGATTTTGAAGTATTGGTGTATTCTGCAAAATAGCCACCGTGCGAACATGCGAGCGACTAGCGCATATTTATTGCTACCTCGTGAGAGATCTAATGCAGTAGTACATTCAGTATTCATGGGATCAACATGTCCCATGTAAAAGTGCTCAAAAAAAATCCACACATCACACCTAAACGCTATTTTCAAGGGCACTCTAACCGGGTAATAATGGACCAATCCTTAATGTGGTCTCACGCCTAGTGATTAGACCATGAGACTCTGAATTGAAATATTCTCTGTTTTAATCCTCTTGCTCTCATTTTGAACCTCGGCTGTATGAGTGAGTACCTGGCTATACACAGTGGTGGATATTTGTGTATGAATAGTCTTCATACAGTAATTGCAGAATGGCTGAATGCTTCCCAGAGAAGTCGAGATGCTGTTTGATTGAACAGGTTTGCCAGGGAGTAAAGTGTAAAGCGCTTTGAGCAGTCCTGAGGACTGGATACTTCGCTATTTAAGAACATACCTTTATTTTTTCACTTTTATAGATCATTCTTGATGAAGATCATGGAGATGGGACTTTAATAAAGATGCCTGTCAGTGTATATAAGTGTTATAATACTTCACGTGGGTGGGTACATTAGTGCCAAGCTCATTTTCTTATTTATGTATACTGTACATGTTTGTTCATGATACATGTCGGATTGGCCATAACTTTGAAGTAAATGAGGATTATTTATTACATTAGTAGTTTTTTAAATCTTGTATTTTATGTATATCTAAATACAACTGTGCTTTAATAAATGACAGTTGTGGTTGTTCTTAGATGAGGTATACTTCAGGACGGCCGGAATGAGAGTGAGGTTTGGACAGACGGAGTTCTGGAAGTGGCATCGCACACCCTACCTCGTCAACTACACGAAGTGGTTCCCAGGTGAGCTGTGGGACAGACTAACTACGATAGAATTCATCAAGAGAATTCATCATTATACACAATTTGGTGGCAAGTTTAACGAGCTTTTTTCAAAATGCAAAAACCGCTGCCGTATAATCAAGGACACTGTTTCGGTGACACACCAGCGAAAATGTCCCGCCGGCCCATCCTGCTGTTGACAGTTTTTCGACAGACAGAATTACTGTTAACGAGCAAAATTTATTTTAAAGAGCAAAATTGGGCTTATATGAGCACAAGCGTATGTTTATGAAACGGTCCCTGACTGGTCAATGCAATGTGTAGTTTTATATATCTCAAACACTACATGTCCAGTTGTGATTTCAGCATTATTTATAACATACAGTACATTGAAGCGGCTTCTGTATTAAAGTGTTTTGTTTGTTACATTTTAGAACAATGTTGCAAAAAATCACACATATTCTGTGAAGTCTTTCAAGTCAAAACTTGACCTAGTCGAACATAAATAATAAATTATTGCTAAATTATTTTTTACTACGACAAGTCAAAACTTACCAAGAAATATAAAAGTAAACCAGCTGTGTATAAATACTATGACATAATGCCATTCAGATTCTCACGAGTTTAAGATCGGAATACTGTAATGGTCATAACTGCTCCATGGATGCACGTAATGGATAACGTTGGCGTCACCCTAACTGTTTGAGGTAACTACACAGGATGGCCTCCGCGTCGTGCCTATCGTCAGCCGAGTAACCACAACGGCCAAAACTGCATTCTTCTTGGTCGCAAGTTCTTTTACACCGAGGACAAAATAAGGGACATCAATTACTACTACTGGAATGATGCGTCATGCACCAACGCACTGCCGTTTGTCTGTCAGAAAGTGGCCACCTTCCATAGGGGTGAGTTAAGAAACACAAAAAATTGTATTTATAATATCGAGAGAATCTCAATTTGTCAAAGACGATCTGGTTGGGTGGGTAGGCACCTTCGCAGTTTGGATTAACTGAAAATTATTTGTGTTGTTGTTTTCAATACAAACAAAACTGTGAATTATTCTGACCAGTTATCATGAAGAGGTTTAGGAATTGTTTAGATATCTTTTGTCCAGAGAAATATGCTATCAGAAACCCTGAATGAGAATAAAAACGTTATAGTCAAGTCAAGTCAAAAGCGTTTATTCAAACAAATCAACCAATTCAAGTGTACTAGTGAATGAGACATACAAAACCTATGGGTGACAAGTTTGAAAGGAGAAGCATAGAAGTAGCATTACTTATAAAGGCATGCTTCTCCTTTGTTGACAATTTCTAACAGCTTTTGTTTGACACGATGTTAAATTAATTAGTTATATACAACATGGCAATCATTACAAATGTTTGGGGTGCTTGCTACGAAAACCGAAATAAAAAAATAAGTGAGATTACATACGCATACAATAATTCTCAATTATATGTTTGCTGTAGTGTGATTTAAAAAGGTGAAACAAACTTATATTGCTAAAATTGATATTCAACAAATTCCATATTTTGGATATATACAATTAATGACATACATCTTCTGGTGGTTGAAGCACGGGTACATAAAAAAATATTTTGACTTCATGTGGAGTGCTTCTTAACATGTTTAACAAATAACCTTTGAATATTCAATGGTAATTCATTTTTATACATAAATAGTAATATCCTAAATTTAAATTAATAAAAGTGTTATAAAATGATAACCCAGAAGAAATATTGCGACCATTTGTTATACTGCTACAACTACCCCAATGTCAGCTTTACACAAGTGTGTTTATTTCAGAATGCTACGAAGGCAACGGTGAAAGTTACCGTGGAAAGGTGTTCAGAACAAAGAGAGGAACTCGTTGTCTCAAGTGGACGCTGTCTCAACGCATAAACCCAACCACGCACCCAGATAAGGTAAAGTCATCTTAGAAATACTGTATTCATGCTATCAAGCATACAGTACATTTAACAAATCTTTGAGACACTAAATTGTGTCAATGTTTGCGTTCCATTAAGCGTACAAGGATGTACATTCATTTTCTGGGGTTCTTGGGTACAGTCAACTCAGCAGATATAACTGGCAATGCAATGCATGTGAGCAAAAGGATACCAGAACACTGTAAAGTCTGATCATTTAGGTGGACTTTTGATATTTTCTTCATCACTGATCTTTGAATCTATTGTGACATTGGTAGAAAATTACAATGTTGGATTCAGCAGTGAAGGTTGGCATTGGAGATTGCTGGCACACACTGCTAAAAGGAGTTTGTATACTAAATTATTAGGGCATGTATGATTAATGGAACACATTTCGGAGTGACCCTTTACTAGAGGTGACTCATCATCAGAGAGGAGTGATATTTAACAAAAACAATACTCTTCAGATGCAAATGATCAAGAAAACCAGAGAGAAGTGACATTTAACTAGATTTCCACCCAAAGTAAGAAGTGATGGCAAGTGGTCAAGGAAGCATATTTAAAATCCAATATTGTATATATTTATATATATATATATATATTATATATATGTATATATATATATAATATATATATTGAAGTAGTGTGGCTAAATATACTAGCACTGAGCAATAAGTTTAAAAATAAATGGATGCATATCTGATCAGGGTGGGCTACACCACGCACGCACGCACGCACGCATGCACACACATCATGTGCATGTGCGTGTGTGTGGTGTAGCCCACCCTGATCAGATAATTTTTTTGTAAACTTATAGCTCACTGCTAGTGTATTTAACCACACTACCACTTGGTATATTATTAGTTACAATTGGACATTCCACTAAACCACTCCTGACAGAATTTTCTCTATTTCCTGGTTACCACCATATACCGGTAAATTGGTTATTATGTCATATTTGACATTCTTACACTGCAAATGTTTTTAACGTAGCTTAAGTAAGCTATGTAAGTAAGACAACTATTAAAATATGACATTTCACGACGACCGTGTATCCTTAACACAATCAGTAGATATTTTGTTTCAGGCATCATCTTCTGAGTGGTTTAATACTCTCCTAAGTCCAACCTATACTGATACGAATTCCGCTGTTCTCCCTCTGCTTCTACTGCCTGCTGTAAATTTGAAGAATACATGTGACCTATCGCAATGAACCGGGTGTTAAGGTGCACAAGCTTATTCTGCCCATGAGCCAGAAATAGCTGACAATGTCATATCCGATCAATTTTGTGATTTTGGCAGAAAAGGATACGTTATAATCTCACCTTCAATGTCCAGCTTAATTTTGTCAACAAATAACTAATCATATGCGTGCATTTGCAAACCCACAGATTAAAAAGAATAGAAAAAACCAGTAAAAATAATGACCTCATTTCTCAAAACGTTGCTTTTTTAAAGTTTGCGTCAATTTTAGCAATAAATCAAAAACTTCTCTACACAGATATTTCAACAAATGAGGTGTCATTTTTAAGTTTATGATCTCTGGAATCTAAAATGGTATAAAACTACATTTCACAATTTTGTAATACCCACTTTGCTGTAGCAAGTCACATAATTCAGTCATTATCTTCATAACTATTTAATATTTTAAAAACATTAAGGCCAGACACCCCAGGTGAAATGGTGTTTTTTACCAAAAATTCTGAAAATGGTTTTCTGCCAGATTATTATACCTTTGTATGCATACTATCAATAAAGTTCACTTCTATGGCAATTACGTACCTCTAAGTGAGTTTTAATCATGGATCAAGCATGTCGATATCATGTAATGAAATCCATTATGCAATCTTTGACAGCCATTTTCTCAAAAACATTTTTCTTCAAATTTCTGCATTTGGAAACAGGATATCTCTTGGAATAATTATGCTATATAAATAATGTTTTTTCAGTGTTGCATTCAGCATATTCTACTGTGTGCAATGATCAGACACTTTTTTAAAATCATGAATAGTTTGAAAGATATAGCCATATTTGTTGCCAAAAAACTAGATTTTGTTTCGTATTTTACCAAAAAATTATTTAAAAAATAAAAACACAACATTTCAAAAAATGCTCTGATCATTGCACAATAGAATCTACAGAGAACATGGATTTGCAAGAATTATAACTATATATGGATTCAATAAAAAATGGCAGTGTTTCCAAATTTGCCAATATTTGCTCAAAATGGTGGCCATTTTGTTTGTTACCATGGAAACGGGGGGTCTGGCTGAAAAAAGTTCAATATATATTTTACTCAGTAAGACCCATTTCATGCATTGGTCTCTTTTGTTGTTTTACACAGGGTTTAGGTAATCACAATTTCTGTCGTAAACCCGACAATGACACGCAGCCTTGGTGCTGGGTGGATGTTGCCCTGAATAAGTTTGGTTACTGCGCCCTGTTGCCCTGTATGGAGGGCACTGACAGGGTCACTCCGATACCACCAGGTGTCACCACTGTGCAGGTCAACTTGGGTAGGTGGTTTAATATTGTTGATGTTCTTATAAATCAAGCAAAATAAGACGTAAATCTAGATATAAATTGAACTTTTCCAGCTAACAGATATGGACTATTGTAAAACTTGATAAGGTTGTATTTCTACTGGAAATATGTCAAAACATAAAAGCAAGATCACTCCTACTTTACAATGTTATTTTTTACTTCAGTTAGTCTTAGTAACACATATTTTTATTCACTAGTTTTACGTTGTTTATTTTGATAGTTTTATGATGGGTGAAGATTTTTGAATGTCATCCACAATAACATGAATATTGTAATACTACAGTTGTTAAGTGGTGGATGTGATATTTTTCATACATCCTTTTACCCTCTGTGTGACTTTTTCATGATGTTGTGTTTATAACAATATTTTGATATGCATATGTTCATGTATGTAATTACATTTTACAGAAAAGCCTGTCCAGTGTTCTCGCGGTGAGTTTGTGTGTCATCTCGCCACAGGGGATGAGATCAGGTGGGTCTGTTTTATTATTTTGAATTCAAAATATGTCAGCATGTAAAAAAAGTCTTATATAGCATGGTATCCAAATCATATTTATTTAGACATCACGCATATCGACACATAGATTCAGGGGTGTTTACAAATATAAATAATATCCAGTCATTGAGACTTCTCAAAGTGCTTTAAACTTAACCCCTGGCAGACCTGTTCAATCGAACACCGTCTCGATTTCTCAGGGAAGCATTCAGCTAAGCTGCAATTACTTTATATGAAAACTTTTCATACTCAAATGTCCACTACTGTCTATGTAGCCACGTACTTACTCTTTCCCACAGCTGAGCAAACTGGAGCAACATGGAGTAAATTAATTTAGCCAAGGTTAGAAATGGCAACACGAAGATTCAGACCCCAAATCTCTCAATTGAGAGTCCGTTGCTACAACCAATACATTACTATACTCCACTTGCCAGCTAGTTATTAAACATCGTTGCTACAACCAATACATTACTATACTCCACTTGCCAGCTAGTTATTAAACATCATTGCTACAACCAATACATTACTATACTCCACTTGCCAGCTAGTTATTAAACATCGTTGCTACAACCAATACATTACTATACTCCACTTGCCAGCTAGTTATTAAACATCGTTGCTACAACCAATACATTACTATACTCCACTTGCCAGCTAGTTATTAAACATCGTTGCTACAACCAATACATTACTATACTCGCTAGTTATTAAACATCGTTGCTACAACCAATACATTACTATACTCCACTTGCCAGCTAGTTATTAAACATCGTTGCTACAACCAATACATTACTATACTCGCTAGTTATTAAACATCGTTGCTACAACCAATACATTACTATACTCCACTTGCCAGCTAGTTATTAAACATCGTTGCTACAACCAATACATTACTATACTCCACTTGCCAGCTAGTTATTAAACATCATTGCTACAACCAATACATTACTATACTCCACTTGCCAGCTAGTTATTAAACATCGTTGCTACAACCAATACATTACTATACTCCACTTGCCAGCTAGTTATTAAACATTGTTGCTACAACCAATACATTACTATACTCCACTTGCCAGCTAGTTATTAAACATCGTTGCTACAACCAATACATTACTATACTCCACTTGCCAGCTAGTTATTAAACAACAACCAACATTACTCGCTAGTTATTAAACATCGTTGCTACAACCAATACATTACTATACTCCACTTGCTAGTTATTAAACATCGTTGCTACAACCAATACATTACTATACTCCACTTGCCAGCTAGTTATTAAACATCGTTGCTACAACCAATACATTACTATACTCGCTAGTTATTAAACATCGTTGCTACAACCAATACATTACTATACTCCACTTGCCAGCTAGTTATTAAACATCGTTGCTACAACCAATACATTACTATACTCCACTTGCCAGCTAGTTATTAAACATCGTTGCTACAACCAATACATTACTATACTCGCTAGTTATTAAACATCGTTGCTACAACCAATACATTACTATACTCCACTTGCCAGCTAGTTATTAAACATCGTTGCTACAACCAATACATTACTATACTCCACTTGCCAGCTAGTTATTAAACATCGTTGCTACAACCAATACATTACTATACTCGCTAGTTATTAAACATCGTTGCTACAACCAATACATTACTATACTCCACTTGCCAGCTAGTTATTAAACATCGTTGCTACAACCAATACATTACTATACTCGCTAGTTATTAAACATCGTTGCTACAACCAATATATTACTATACTCCACTTGCCAGCTAGTTATTAAACATCGTTGCTACAACCAATACATTACTATACTCGCCAGCTAGTTATTAAACATCGTTGCTACAACCAATACATTACTATACTCCACTTGCCAGCTAGTTATTAAACATCGTTGCTACAACCAATACATTACTATACTCCACTTGCCAGCTAGTTATTAAACATCGTTGCTACAACCAATACATTACTATACTCCACTTGCCAGCTAGTTATTAAACATTGTTGCTACAACCAATACATTACTATACTCCACTTGCCAGCTAGTTATTAAACATCATTGCTACAACCAATACATTACTATACTCCACTTGCCAGCTAGTTATTAAACATCGTTGCTACAACCAATACATTACTATACTCCACTTGCCAGCTAGTTATTAAACATCGTTGCTACAACCAATACATTACTATACTCCACTTGCCAGCTAGTTATTAAACATCGTTGCTACAACCAATA
>CM034535.1:21652621-21705624 GCA_020002185.1 Paraescarpia echinospica | reverse complement strand
GCTAGTTATTAAACATCGTTGCTACAACCAATACTTTACTATACTCCACTAGTTATTAAACATCGTTGCTACAACCAATACATTACTATACTCGCTAGTTATTAAACATCGTTGCAACAACCAATATATTACTATACTCGCTAGTTATTAAACATCGTTGCTACAACCAATACATTACTATACTCCACTTGCCAGCTAGTTATTAAACATCGTTGCAACAACCAATACATTACTATACTCGCTAGTTATTAAACATCGTTGCTACAACCAATATATTACTATACTCCACTTGCCAGCTAGTTATTAAACATCGTTGCTACAACCAATACATTACTATACTCGCTAGTTATTAAACATCGTTGCTACAACCAATACTTTACTATACTCCACTAGTTATTAAACATCGTTGCTACAACCAATACATTACTATACTCGCTAGTTATTAAACATCGTTGCAACAACCAATATATTACTATACTCGCTAGTTATTAAACATCGTTGCTACAACCAATACATTACTATACTCCACTTGCCAGCTAGTTATTAAACATCGTTGCTACAACCAATACATTACTATACTCCACTTGCCAGCTAGTTATTAAACATCGTTGCTACAACCAATACATTACTATACTCGCTAGTTATTAAACATCGTTGCCACAACCAATACATTACTATACTCCACTTGCCAGCTAGTTATTAAACATCGTTGCTACAACCAATACATTACTATACTCGCTAGTTATTAAACATCGTTGCTACAACCAATACTTTACTATACTCCACTAGTTATTAAACATCGTTGCTACAACCAATACATTACTATACTCGCTAGTTATTAAACATCGTTGCAACAACCAATATATTACTATACTCGCTAGTTATTAAACATCGTTGCTACAACCAATACATTACTATACTCCACTTGCCAGCTAGTTATTAAACATCGTTGCAACAACCAATACATTACTATACTCGCTAGTTATTAAACATCGTTGCTACAACCAATATATTACTATACTCGCTAGTTATTAAACATCGTTGCTACAACCAATACATTACTATACTCGCTAGTTATTAAACATGCCTACTACTGAATACAAATTATTTTGTCAACATTTTGTTTATGATTTGTTAAGTTTCCGTTTGCTTGTTTGTTACTTTACATGTATTTATCTATCATTCGTTTACTTACAATACAATTCAAGCAGCCTATTAATATTTTTTTGAAATTTTTAAACCCAATTCTATGGAGCGTACAATTATTTAGAGTTTGAGACATTGTTCTTTGAACACACAGTGTTATATGAGCGATTTGTGCCTCAATTTGTCTGGCAATGCAGCATCACATAAGAGGAGACATAACAAATCTGTGTGTAGTTAAATGTGCGATATGTCTAGACAGTGTGACCTAGTTCTTGACTCGGGCCACTCCCAATTTGAGCTTTGATGAAAGGTCACAACGGGTGCGTGTGCTGTTGGTCACTGTTTAATATTTGGTTTCAAATGTTAAAGACTAAGAGAAATTAAATTTTAAATGTCTTTGAAACTTCTTCTACGTAAACTAAATACTCTTGTCAAGTAATGGCCAGATACGATGCTTGTTCATTGCGAACTCATGTCACTAAGCCTGCACAAACGAGGTCATTTGCTTGTTACATCAGATGTTGGTGACGTCACCACAGGCAATGCCACTGAGTGCGCCCTATCCTTTAGCATGGCGAGTGGCGGTGGAGCGGCTTGTTGTTTCAGACTGTACATGAAATTGCAATTGCGGAATTTAATATTTTTTTATATCACTGTAAAGATAATAATCTTATCTACAAGTTTCTCAGTGAATGTACACAGGAATTGTGTTAACTTTTTGAGTTATTGCCATTTGAACATCGCGAATGCTCAACCTTGCATTATATCCACTAAGCATTCGCAATGTTCAATAGCTGAAAAACTAAAAATAAACAACGGGTACTTCCATCGGCATATTTGTAGATTCGATTATTATCAAACAAATTTAAATCCCATTGCAATTTTCAGTATTTGCAATGTTCAAACAGCAATAACTCAAGAAGTATACAAAATCCCTGGATGCATCCAGCGACACATTTATAGGTAAGATTATTATCTTTACGGTGATATAAAATAGTATTACATTCCATGATTGCAGTTTTAAGCACAGCCTGAAACACCAACCAGCAGAGATGCGCGCCATGCTAAAACCTGGCTGTGCAACTTGCGTTGATGTCACAATGACCGCTAGGTGTCGCAACAAACTGTGCAGAAAATGTATAGAAAAGCCCGACCAAAAGGGGCCTTGAACAGGGTGACGGAGGAGATAAAAAAATGTGTTGAATATCAGGACACTATTATTAGAGTATATTTAATTTAGACTGGGAATAAAAAGGTTAATTTCGCTTTAGTATTTAATGAAATTTGAACCAGTACTAGATGTCATTAATACAATCATTCCAAATTAGTACTACACTAGTCAGTTTCATGTGAACATTTTTCCAACTGATTCTTGCACCATGATATACACCCTGTATATCATGTGAAATTGCCATGGTTGACATATTGGGTAAAAATTGCTAATGTAAAACCAACTTTAAGGCAATTTTTGGTGTTCCAGTGGCTTTGATTTAGATCTTTGGGGATATAGACAGTGACACTAAGAATTTTGAGTGTGTTGGCAAACATGATGCAGTAATACTGGTTGTGTGGCAGATGTGTGCCTTTGAAGTGGGTCTGTGATGGAAACAGCGACTGCGCCATTGCTGAGGACGAGGCTGGATGTGGTAAGATCAATGCCTCATGTATACTACGGGCTGAAGTCCTACTGCAGATCCTAAGCGATTAGTAAATATGTAGTAAATATGTTCTTAGTAGTCAGAAAAATAATCAAGATACACTGCATGTAATTTATTTTTATTTTTTGTCAGGTGGTTTAAGATCGGTGTAACATCACTATAAGGTCGGAGTAATACATGAAAGTGCTTGCTTGTTTGGGTGTGCATAAAACACTGTTCACCTCCACTCATAGGAAATACTCATGTATTAATAACTACTATCATAACCATTTTCTGACAACTAGTACTCCAACGAATTAATTCACCGCTCAACCACTTGGCGATCTGTCATTGTTATTTACAACTTCGTCCATTTCCTTGACTGTGGTGTCTTTGTAGCTGACCCTCTGGTCGGGTTCAACCGGGCAGAGGGACACAAGTTGCCCGTCCGCCGAAACACGACCTACTCGAAAGGCACCTACATGAACATGACGCCCATGAAGGTGTGTCACTCACAGATGGTATAAAAGTGAAAGATGTCAATACAGTCAAACCTTGCTTTATGGTCACCTCAGTAATACAGCCACCTCGCAATTAAGGTCACCCTTGAACAGTCCCTAATTATTTCTACATACAGTAAAATATAGGATATTAGTCCCCCTAAAATGGTCACCTCACCATCCGTGTCACTTGTCCAGGCCCAGAGGTGACCGTAATAGTGGGGTTTTATTGTATATGTGGTCTGTCACAGCAAAGAGGGTATTAAGCAGCAAAATTGTGAAATGGAGATTTGTCGCTTTTTGGCTTTAAAATGATATCTACAGTCATTTGCAAAAAGTTTAAGACCAGGCACGATTTTTAAGCATTTTATGGTATGGCATCAGATTGCATCAGATAATGTCTGGATTGCATCATCCTATTTGGGCCTTAAAGCAATACGCCTAGTCAGTACTTCCAGGTCATTTGTTTGCTGTTATCAGTATCGATTAGGTGTTTTTCAGTTTTGTCTTCATCCTTGAAATGGGCAAAAAATCGTCTTTGACAGAGGTTCTAAGGGCACAAATAGTGACTCTACATGGAGAAGGATATACGGAAAGAGACATTAGTGCTAAATTACGTTATTCCAAGACAGCCGTGCACAACGCCATCGTCAAATTCAATACTGATAGCACTTTTCGTGACAGTAAAAGGAGTGGTCGTCCACGGAAAACTACGCTCAGGGATGACCATGCAATGAGACGCATGGTGATGCGCTCGCCAGTGAGCTCATGCAAGAAAATTTGGACTGCTTTACGCTTAAAAGGTATGGAAATAAGTCTCAGTACTGTTTCGAGACGTCTCAGCAAGGAATTTGGGCTCAAGTCCCGCAAGCCGGCCCGGAAGCCACGCCTGACACCTGTGAAGAAAAAAAAGAGACTGAACTTTGCCAGACGACATCGCCACTGGACTCTCGTGCAGTGGAAGAAAGTGTTGTTCTCAGATGAATCGACCATGCAACAGTTTATACCTCGCAAGAGGCACGTTAGGCGGCCAGTAGGTAAGCGATTTGATGAGAAATATACAGCAGCCACAATGAAACACCCGCCATGATTTGGGGTGCCATGTCATGTTTTGGCCCTTCTGGTCTGTATTTTATTCCACCTAACACCACTATGAATGGACCTAGGTACGTGGAGTTGCTGAAGGAGAACCTGAAACTGCATATGGACATCCACAAATGTACTATTTCCATACAAGATGGCGCTCCTTGTCACCGATCCAAGGTAGCCACTGATTTCCTCAAGAAGAACAAAATCTCCGTGCTGGAATGGCCTGGGAAAAGCCCAGATCTAAATCCCATTGAGAACCTGTGGACTATAATGAAGGATAAGGTGGCAGACAAACAACCATCAAGCGCTCATAACTTGAAACAAGCTATCAAGGACGTTTGGGTCACCGAAATCACCCAGGAGTACTGCGAATCTCTGGTTTCTAGCACGCCATATCGCATCCAGGCGGTCATTGACAGCAAAGGAGGCCACACTAAATACTGAAAAGTAGAGACACTGACACTTTTGAATGACATAAAGTTTCATATTATGTTGTACTACGTTTATATGGCAAAAAAAACTGATATAATGTTATGTGAAGGCCAACAAATCATAGTTTTGTCAAACTTCTTCAAAAAATCGTGCCTGGTCTTAAACTTTTGCAAATGAATGTAATTCGTTGAAATATCTTCAGTAGTGACATTTTTAGATAATGACTTAAAATTTGGATATGTGAAAAAAACCAGTGCCCATAGCAAACACACAATTGGACTCTGGAAGATGAGAGTAAGTTATACGTCTCTGCCAAAATCACAAAATAGGTGTGTGTCGCTATTTTTGGCTTGTGTGCTGAATAGACAAGTGCGACTTAATACCAGGTTCACTGTGGCGGAGCACATGTTTGATTCTACCAAACATCTCATTCAGTACCTCATCCCAGTTTTCTTAAAGAGGGTTCACTGAATTTTAATGAGGCTTCTCATTAATATACAATATAAAGGGACGAGAACACACTTGACAAAGATGGATTGGAACTACAGTTGAACCCCACTTCACGGTCACCTCAATAATACAACCACCTCGCAGTTACGGTCACCCTAGGACAGTCCCAAAGTATTTCTGTAACCGTAAAGTATAGGAGATTAGTGTCACTAATATGGTCACCTCGCTGTTAAGGTCACCTTTGCCAAGTCCCAAGTGTGACCTTAATAGGGGGTTCCACTGTATGTACAACATAACAACAAAAACAGGAAATAATTATTAAATTGTTGCTATACTAGAATAGAGCATCGATATCGTAAATGTGCTGTTGACATCTTGCAGTGTGCCAAGATCTGCCTTGAGTCTCGCCAGTTTGTTTGTCGATCGTTCAACTTCAAGACAGTGACGTCACAGTGCACGCTGTTCAACGTCAACATAGCCATGATAGGGAAAGTGCACCTGCGGGTCTCCGTCAAGTTTGACTACTATGAACTCGTTTCGCAGGCAGGTCTGTCGCTGAAACATGTGGTTATAAAAAAAATTTACAATTGTGCATTGCCAAAGGAATCAATGTATCCAATGGTTTGCCTATGTCACAATCGAAATGTGGCGCATGACCTCCATCGAGCTTTGTTTTTGCCAACAGTATTGATAACGGTTATATATGTGAGTTACATTACTATTGCTGAATGACCTCTCGTAAAGCAAACATTCCAGTATACAGTTGTCATTTTGGAAATTTTGCCTTATGTTTTTATCATAAAGAAACACTTATTTCAACAAAATACATGACAGAACGTATGAATGCTCCATTCTGCATCCATTTTTTGATGGCTTGACGGAGCTTTTGCTAGGAAATCGGTCGCATGATGGATAGGTCAATTGATTTACAGGTATTTAGCATTATTAAAAATATATTGTTGTTATTACTCGCATGTGCGTGTGTATGTGTTTGTTGTGTGTTTATGTAGGCTATGTGCGCGTGCACATGTATGGTGTATAGTGCTTTGAGCTAGATGCCCAAAGAACAGGATTCGACACCTTACAAGGACGTACTGTTTAACTTCTTATGGCAACTGAAATATTGAGCAAGCACAATGCTCTGTATATTTTTATGATATCATGGAGGGTGTGGTTGTTGAATGTGTGGGGTTTGTTTTCAGGAAACTGCAGTGGCGAATATCATTTTTTGTGTGAGTCGGGAAAGTGTATCGATAAAGCGGATGTATGCAATGGCTTCGACAACTGCAATGACTTCTCAGATGAACAGCATTGCAGTAAGTTACTAACTGTCAGTCTGTCACATGTGTCACTACAGTAAGTCACTAGCTGTGTCATGGTTGCATGTGTCACTATAGTTAGTCACTAACTGTGTCATTATGTCACAGTCACTTGTGTCATTACAGTAGGTCACTAACTGTACCATTATGTAATATGTGTCGTCATGTCACATGTACCATTACATTAAGTGTAATGACACATTATGTCTCGGTAGTCAATACGGTAAGCCACTAACTGATAGTACACCACTGTTACCTATTTAATTACAACATTTTGCAAACTGACACTACTATAAATTACAACTGCACTGAACAATTTTTTTTATATCTGTCTGTACGTCATGTTTAATGAATATTTTTTTTACTCTGTTAATATTGTTTTGCACGACAGTATAGAAAATCTGTATTACTTGAGCATCACATCTTTCATAAATATCCACATCAGTGATTCCGGTTTTCATTGGTTGATAAATGAAACAATAACAGACTGGAATGTAATCTCCTGTAAAAATAAATCGTATCGTTATGCGTCCTAGACAACCAGTCGTCCGTTGCTGTGCGATTGACTGAGGGTAAGAGTGAACATGAAGGACGAGTGGAGGTGCAGTACTTGGGGGAGTGGGGCATCATCTGTGATGACCGCTGGGACACAGCTAATGCCAATGTCGTCTGTAGACAACTCGGATATCAGTAAGTGTCTACATACATTCTGCTGTCTCTAGTGCATGTTCGTTCACGCAGCTGCTGCAGTATTCAATGCTGTGCTGACTAATATTACATCAAAAGGTTTGGGACTACTGCTTATAGTTAAAGAACTGCAGTAATATTTTAGCCTTATTTATTAGTTAATCATTGCTATTGTTTGTGTATACAGAATGGCAATTGAGGTCTTTAAACCACTATTTAAGCTGTTTTCTTAAATTGTTTGTTTTGTTTATCCAAAATTGGTTCTTATGACTTTGAGTTAATAATCTACGCTGCTGTTATTGAATCTTACACATTGCAAAAGATGAACAGTATATATGAGTATATATACATATTATTCAAGACTGTTTCATGTCCACACAGTAGTGCAATTCGAGCATCAGGTTTTTCCGAGTTTGGCCCTGGAAATGGCAACTTCCTCCTGGATGAAGTGAACTGTCTTGGCAACGAGACTTCACTTGAGGAATGTCCGCATGATCCATGGCGCAAACATGACTGTCGTATGTACGAAGCTGCTGGGGTCGTTTGCAAAGTGGCAAAAGGTGAGAAAATCCATTGTATGGATTAACATAGTTAAGATTATGTTAACATAGTTTTCTGTTTACTGCCTAGCAACATGACCTAAGTATAGCAACAATACTGCTGTCACAATATATTTTGCTATTTTTTATTGACAAATAATCATCTATTATTCCAGGTGTTTATTAATTACTATTTGTTATTCATTTATATATTAGTTATTATTATTTGGATGTAACAACCAATATACACGGTTGTATATTGATTTATTTTTATATTTATTCGTTATGTGTGATCTAGTTAGTCTTGTTCAGTTTTATTTAACCAAGCCTTAACAACATTTCATTTTTATTATTTATATTTTAGCATTTTAGTCGAATTTAAACACTACTAAGCACAGTTTTATTATGTAGAAATATATCCTTGCTAAATATTGAATTACAGTACTGGGGAGGCATGACATCTCATAAATAAAACATTTATCACATTGTAAACTTTCCCATATGTTTTTGTCATAAAGAAATACTGTTGAGGCCAGAAGTTCAAAATACACAACTGAATGTCAGAATGTTCTAGTTGTTTGGCATCCGTTTGTTTGATGGCTTGAGAAACATTTTGCTGGTCAACAGGTCACATGATGGACATGTCACTTCTCTGTGTCATTTAGGGTGTCATCTGACGGAAGAGTTCCAGTGTCACCAGGGTCTCTGTGTTCCTCTTTCGTTTGTCTGCAATGGCAACGATGACTGTGGAGACAATTCGGACGAGAGCCAGTGCGAGAGTAAGTAGTAAGACTCTGGGCCACACGGTGTGTAACATAAGTAAGACTAGCCCACACGGTGTGTAACATAAGTAAGACTTGCCCACACGGTGTGTAACATAAGTAAGACTGGCCCACACGGTGTGTAACATAAGTAAGACTGGCCCACACGGTGTGTAACATAAGTAAGACTGGCCCACACGGTGTGTAACATAAGTAAGACTGGCCCACACGGTGTGTAACATAAGTAAGACTTGCCCACACGGTGTGTAACATAAGTAAGACTGGCCCACACGGTGTGTAACATAAGTAAGACTGGCCCACACGGTGTGTAACATAAGTAAGACTGGCCCACACGGTGTGTAACATAAGTAAGACTTGCCCACACGGTGTGTAACATAAGTAAGACTGGCCCACACGGTGTGTAACATAAGTAAGACTTGCCCACACGGTGTGTAACATAAGTAAGACTGGCCCACACGGTGTGTAACATAAGTAAGACTGGCCCACACGGTGTGTAACATAAGTAAGACTGGCCCACACGGTGTGTAACATAAGTAAGACTGGCCCACACGGTGTGTAACATAAGTAAGACTGGCCCACACGGTGTGTAACATAAGTAAGACTGGCCCACACAGTGTGTAACATAAGTAAGACTGGCCCACATGGTGTGTAACATAAGTAAGACTGGCCCACACGGTGTGTAACATAAGTAAGACTGGCCTACACGGTGTGTAACATAAGTAAGACTGGCCTACACGGTGTGTAACATAAGTAAGACTGGCCTACACGGTGTGTAACATAAGTAAGACTAGCCTACACGGTGTGTGTCACATAAGTAAAGGTTACGTACCTCATATGTGTTCATCCACTGTATGTCATTTGTGAAATTATCTATATATTAATATGCTAACTTTGGAGAATTTTAAGTGCATCTCCTGCGAGGCGCAGACGTCCACTCGCCTCTTTGTAAGCTCATTCACTTCCTCAGACCTTTGGCTTCTTATTTACCAAATGGTCGTGTATTTCAGTAAATGCAGTGTTATAGCTTAAGTGTTTTTGATATGCTATCCTTTCTAGAGGGCATTTCTCTTATAATAAGATAATTGAGTGGTGATCTCGAGATTTCCTCGTGTAAATGTTCCATATTATTGTGTATGCGCCCCTGTCACATACACCCTTCTATGCAAAGCAACGATGCAAGACAAGTGTAGATTTAAATATTATTGTATAGTGTTTTGTAGTTTTCTATGCTGTTTTATTTTACATGGAAATAAATTGAATTGATTGATTGAATACCTAAAGATATGTATGTATCGAAGTATATAATATAGTATTATATGTACATATGCAAGTTATAATATATTTAAAAAAAAAAATTAATAGGCGGTGTCTGTTTTTGTATGTATTTTGATAACATACAAACAAAACGTCAAGAGTTTGTATTTATTACGCTGCTAACTAGATACTCAACCACACTGATCTAATCCTAGACTGATTCACTGCTCTAAACAATGGCAGCATCCGTGTGGGTACTGCCCTAGAGTCTGGAAGTTGCTGCTGGCAATCAGTCCTGATATACCCTGCCCGCTGGCATCAGCAGGTACCTCGTGACAGCATCAGTGATATCTTTTGTGTCTACGTGCAGTGTCAGTAGTTACTGTCGTTTTGACGGTGACGGTGGTGTCTATGGTGTTAATGATGTCGGCGGTGTCATACATCTATAGCTGAAGCCACTTGCAGCTGTTATTCCCAGGACATACGTCAACAGTGTCTACAAACCCTCCCAAGTAGATTTCTGAATCGCTTACCTTCTTCCCGTACGTTACAGAGACGGGGGTGAGACTGGAGGGTGGGGCGAATACATCCCAGGGGCGTGTAGTCCTCACGAGGAACGGCATCAACGGCACCATCTGTGACGACAGATGGGGAGACTCTGAGGCCACGGTCATCTGTCGCATGCTCGGCATCCCGTACGTATTTTCCCATCAGTGGGGCGCGCTAGCGTAGTGGTTAGAACATCAGATTCTAAATCGAGATAACACGGGCGTGAACCCTCCTGCTGCTGTTTCAAAGATGCAGTAATTTGGTTCACCCCACATTGTCTCAGTTCACCCAGCTGTATAAATGCGTACCTGGCAGCAAGTGGTGAATGTATTTGAACGAATAGTCTTTAAGCAGTAATTTCAGCATGACTACATGCATTCAAGAGAAGGCGAGTTTGAATTGCAAATTTGTAAAATGATCATTGCCATCAAGTTACAAAAGTGAAGCAAATGCGGTTAATATGAATATTTAAAAACACTTTTATGTGCATATTCTAAATTACAAAATGATCTGCTAGCAAAACAAAAACTTGTCCACTCAGAAACTATTGTTCATAAGTTTAATACCTCGAATTATTTACACTAATAAAACAATTGATCACAACATTTTGCAAACGCTAAAAGTAAACATAAACAATTATACACATGCCACCTTGAATTTCATATCCGTTGATGGTTTATAAGATATGTTTTGACTGGAAGCGAATGGTTCGTGTGATGTGCTGTTGCTAGAGCATCGGTCTCTCAATCGAGAGAACACAGGTTCGAATCCTGTGCTGCAGTGTCGAACCTTTGGCAAGTTTGTTCACTCCATATTGCTCCAGTTCACTCAGCTATATGAATGCTTACCTGGCTATAGACTGTGGTGAATTAAAATTTGTGTACAAATAATATTTGTGCATTAATTGCAGCATGGTTGAATGCTTCCCAGAGAAGTCGAGGTGATGTTCGATTGAACAGGTCTGCCAGGGAGTAAAGTGTAAAGTGCTTTGAGCAGCCCTAAGGACTGGATACTGCGCTACATAATGACCTTAGTTTATGTTCTGTGACAGAGGGCGGGCCGTGGCTGCCTCATCTGCCCACTTTGGGGCAGGAAGTGGCGTCATCTGGCTGGACGATGTTGACTGTGACGGCTTGGAGACAGATATCAAGGACTGTCAACACCTTGACTGGGCCAATCACAACTGCGGACATGGCGAGGATGTGGGGGTGATTTGTGGGTTGGCGACGCCCTCCAACCCACCCCCCACCACTGCAGGTCTGTCTCAATGTGGCAGTTTAATTGAAGGGTCTCGGGGCAAAATGCAATTTTTGAAATATCACCCAAACAAGGACGAAAATGACATGCACAAAAGAGCTTGTTTTCCAAACGTGATAAGTGTGCCATCTGTCTTTTTTTTAATCAAAAACTGATATATCAATTTTCAGCCAACGAGCACTTTCGTGCCGCACATACAGCTATGCGGATTGATGGTGCACGCTGTAGGGATGCACCATTTTTTTGATAAAAAAGTAATGTAACATCACATTTTGCCTAATAAATCTGCAACAAATATTTCAGAGTTTGCTACCATTTTCTATGATTTTTACCAAAAAAATACCAACTTAATTTACAAGTTTTTATTTAAACTTCGAGAATGAAACATAATAGTTACATTTTCTCAAAACCAAGTAAATGGATATGTTGCATTTTGTTTTGAAACCTTTCAATTGTAGTCATTCAATATGGAGCAGTATGGTTATGACCTTCACATACATTGACCTTAGGTCAACGTCACTGATTTTGTAACGATTGCTACAACTTTTTAATTTTATAAGAAAATATTGCTGGTACATTTTGAACAAACCATGAAAGAGTCCATGTCAGGATCTTGACTTAACATTTTTATTTGATAAGTTAGTGTTGGGTCACGTCTTATGAAAATAGTCAGGTTCATTTCATAGGTTATTGCTAATGTACCGGTAGTGACACTGTCAGTTTTTATTTTAAAATTACATAAAAACGTCATGGCTTTTCTGAGTGGATAATTCATATACAAAAAAACATCATCATTTAATCTGACTGACATATGTGTAATATTTCTGTGTTTTGCCCAGGTTTTCAAAAGGGCAGTGTGCCATTTTAATAAAGGGCACGTAGAGTGCAGTAAACAATGGTAAAAAAGACACTTGTGACATGCGACTAAATTAAATATAGTTAACAAGACGTACTAGCAGTGTACAGCTTGTAGTTTAATATCATACTACTTACATATAGTATATTATGTACACAGTATTTATGCATTATAATATTGGCTTTGGCAAGCATTTGTAGAACAAAACACAATATTTAGCTTTACATGACTTTTTAATTTGTGTCAATCTGCAAAATATTCAATATACATAGAGAATACTATACAGGTAATATGTGTGCCAAAATTCGTTGAGTTAGGTTTAACATAATAATAATGTATTTATTTCAGACAATCATGATGTCCATATATACAAATACATCAATAAAAGTATGTAAATAATATAAAAATACTTAGATAAGAACAATATGTTTAAAAAATTATATAAATCCCGGACCCACTGGTGCCGCAGTTTCGAAGTACTATACACGTCGCTAGTTTTAATGCTATAAATAATGGGATTCAAAGACATGTCAATCCTATTCATTAAGCTAAAAATAGCCTTTCTGATTACACATTTACCCGAGCTGACATTAGCTGTAGCAAACATGTGGCTAGCGCTACATCTCATGGGCAAATTGTTCAATATCCTGAAAGAGTTGTTATATGCAACAATGAATTGATGAAAATTAACTTTTCTAAAGTTCACCCATAACGCACACATATAGATATTACCAAAATACGCTGTAAATAGCTTATTTTTTACAGCAGTTGAACAAAAGTGAAACTTTTGACGTAACATGTTACTCTTGGCATACAAAAGTCTCACTTTGGCTTGCATGTCAGACTCATCAGACAAGTTATTAGAAATGACATGTCCAAGATATTTACAAGAGGTGGCAAAGTTTAACTTCTTTCCTCCTAATGTCATTTCTTTAGACAGATTTGACTTTCTAGATTCAAAGTACATGACCAGGGATTTACTCGCATTGTATTGCACATCGTGCTCACATCCATATGAGTAACACATGTCTAGTAGTGTTTGTAGTCCTTTAGCAGAAGGTGCAAACAGAAGTAGATCATCGGCGTATATAAGGTGATTAACAACCATGTTACCAAGACTACAACCGATTTGTTTTTTGTGCAGTTGTATACTCAGATTATCCATATAAATGTTAAAAAGCAAAGGGGATAACTTCCCACCTTGCTTAACACCATTGCCTACCGAGAAGAAGTCCGAGTAGGTATTTCCCCATCGTATGCATACACATTGATTATTGAATTCATTGCTGAGTATTCTTAAGATATAGTTCGGTACATTTCGTTGTTCTAGTTTCGTTATAAGTTTATTTCGGTTGACACGATCAAACGCCTTTGATGCATCTAAAAATGCGACGTGCATAGCTGAACCATGTTCAGTGTAGAACCTTAATAATTCCTTAAATGCAAACACGCATAACTCCGTTCCATGTTTAGGCTTAAAGCCAAATTGATTAGGAGTGGTTTCCAAGTACATTTTCATTCTGTTAAAAAGAACAGTGTCTATTATCTTCGAAAATATATTCGATAGACATATTGGCCTATAATTCCCTTTGTCGTTTACTCGTCTATTTTTGTCTTTAATAATTGGTACAATAACAGACTGTGACATTTCTTTTGGTAAATAACCATGCACCAGAATCGAAGACACAAGGATAGACAAAAGCACAGCGAGTTGATAATCAGCGAACTTAATATGTTCTGCACTGATACCGTCCAGACCTGGTGACTTATTTTTTGAGAGTCCATTAATAATATCCATCAGTTCAACTGTACCAACAGTCATTCCTGTATTGTCAGTGGAACAGTCATAACAAACTTTATCACATCGACTATCCTCCACATCATTAAATAAATGTTCATAATGATGCTTCCACATTGACCCGATGTTTACGTCACCGTGTATATTATCAATGTTTGTCGGAAGTTTTACTTTACTGTTCGTACAGTGCTTAATTTCTTTCCAGAATTTGCGGTGGTCTTTCTGACACAACTGTTCTGCAATGTTATCAGCAATGATAGTTTCTTTCTCCCTTTTACATTTTCTGATCGCCTGTTTGAATTTCATTCTGGATAATTTCATAACATTAAAAATGTCACCTTGTCTAGGTTTACCAGTCTCTTTCCATATACAGTAAGCATCACGGGCTGCACAATGAAGCTCTTTCACTCGCTCGTTCCAACCTGGTACAACATTATACTTATAAGCACCTTTGCGATTTGACCGGAGTGTGTGACCACACCTCTTCAATGTAATCACGATAGAATTGTAAAAGTCATCGAGATCGTCATGATGATTACAGTTATGACAATTGTGATCATTGCATCTAACACCCGGTGGAACATTCAGTTTGCTCAGTTCAACGTTCGTGCATTCTCTATATGCATCAATATCTTGTGGGTTTAATCTGTCCCACTGTAAGCCTTGCTTACTCTCATTAGTATTGCCACTACCACTAACGCATTCTGGTAGAATATCACTGTCTATGCTGAACGATATCGGGTGGTGATCAGAATAAATAACATCATAAAGTATGGACATGTTAGATAGGCAATCCTTCGCATCCGCGGTACATATGATATGGTCTAGCCATGATGTAGTTCCCCAGGCAGAACTAACGTATGTATATGTGTCTATTGGGAGAGTATCTTGATCACATATAGCCAGAGTAAATTCTTTGCAGAAATCAAGTAAGATATTCCCAAAAACTGATTTCTTGGAAATATCCGCGTTAAAATCACCAACAATAGTGATGCACGAGCTATTAATATTATTAACATATACAGCAATTTTGGACATATAATCATTGAACTTGTCCCTGTTTTCCTCGCATTCATAAGGTAAATATACGTTTAGTAGATAATACTCTTTGTTACCCCAACAAATTCTTATGCCGCATAGCCAATCATAGCACTGGTCAAGAATGGTGATGTATTGATCAAGGGAATGTTTCCATAAAAAACCTACACCACCATACGGTCTACCAGTTAAAATACCACAAGATGCATCTACAGGAGAAACACCATAACCCACATAACCTTCGTGACAGGTGTTTAGTATATGGCAATCTTGTTTAGTGAGCATAAGCTCTTGTAGGCACAGTATATCACATTCCATTAACACATCCTTTAAGAAGGGCATAAAACCTTTAAATCCATTACAATTAAAAGATGTGATGTTAATTTCCATAACTTAGTTCTTGGTGTTAAAGAATTTCCTCAAGTATACACCAGATGGCCAGTTGTCCGGGTCATAAAACTTAGATGCGTCATTGCATATAACATCAACCTTGAATGAGGCATAACTCTCATGCTTAGTTTTTAGTTTCACACATTTGGCCTCGAGCTTATGCACAGACTTCACATACAAAGACATGTCATCGACAGTGACCGTAGGATCTAGTCGTGAGACAAAGGCTGTCAGGAATCGTCCATCCTTTACTTTGAGCTGGTTACCGCATTTCCGCGTGCCGATCACCGCCTTCGAACCGTTACTGCGCCTTTTCTTGCCAGACACCAGCTTAAAGTCATCATCAACGATAGTCTTCCTTGGTTGTTTCGCGACACCCGGCGCACGGCTCCCGATAACGTTCGCAGCTGGTAGAGGTGTTATGTTAACCATCGCAGGGCTACGCTGACGAGTAGACGTAGATCGAATGTTACTCACGGTTACGTCTGCCGACGTGTGGCTCGGTTCGGCTGTGGTGACTGCGCTGATCGGCGGCAGATTCACCCGAAGCGTCTGTCTATCATCTGTCGTGAGCTCAGGCTTACGCTGAGGCCATATCACCGGGTCAGGTTCCCTCGATTTGACGGCTGTCATGTCACGCCGCAGATCCGCCATTTCTGCCCGCATCGCACGAAACTCGGTAATAATGTGACCGAAGTCGATGTTGTTGACGTCGAGCGGCGGCAGGGTGGACAAATCCGTAACCGCAAACACTGGCAGTCCCCTAGGCGACTTGTGCAGCGCCCTCAGTATATCTTCAATGTTGTTTTTCTCTTTATGATGCCCTTGTCGGCGCCGGCCCTGACGCAAAGCAAGATTCTTGACGACTTTGCATTCGTATAAAGTCTGCTTGACGACTAAATCGTATAAAGTCTGCTTGACAACTTCGCATTCGTATAAAGTCTGCTTCGATCTCGCTGGAAGTGAAGTGGTCTACGCACAACTTTACCAGCGTGTCATGCACCATGATGTCCATCTTGTTGAAGAGATAGCAAAGTATACTATTGCATACGATGTGAGTTTGGCCATCTGTCTGAACTTCGGCAGCACACTGACCACTGACCGGGGATCTGCAGTTCGTAGTGTGATCGCTTGCATTGTTCGAAGGGGCAGCGCCGTCAGTCATAATGGTTGTCATGCTGACGGGCGCTTGAGCGTGACCAGTGCGTTCACAGTCAGAAGAACAAAGCCGTGGCACGGCTGTATTATGCAATATTACAGGTAGAACCCGGTCAATACTGGGCGATAAAATGTGGTGTGACCACAATCATATAAAATGTCCCATAAACTCACGTTAAGATTCGATTTTAAAAGTACAGTCCCACTCCGAGTACAGATTTCTTCCAATTGGCTTAGTTCTGTCAGTCTAATCACAGCATTTACTCTTTCCCGCAGGTTAATATCGAGAGTCAGGTGTAGACAAACCACAATGTAGACAGACCACGTGATTCATAGATTAGTCGTTAAATTCTTAATCATGTGGTACTTGCAAAACGTATTAAAATACATAAATTGAGATATACTGTTATGTTCGATTTTGAAAATTAAAAATGTACAAGTAACATAGTAATTTTGAAAAATGACATTAAATATAAATAAAATATGTTGTATTGTCTATATAGGTTGTATATAGACAATACAATATATTTTATTAAATTGGCATGTCTTAACATTATTTAAGTTTTAGCAGAACACAATATTCAGCATGACATAACATTTTATGTATAAATTCAAAAAAATATTAATATTCTCAGACACTATTATATAAGCAATGGGTATGCAAGATATTGTTGGGCTAGGCTGAACAGAAATTTAGATATATTGCATTGCAAATAGTAAAAAGAGTGATGTCAAACATTAAAATAATTATAGACATAGCTATAATTTGTAAAATTCCATTTTATTTACAGAAAAACTACCCACACACAATCTCATTTTTAACAATCAGTTTTATTCAATACTATTGTTGAGCTGTGTTATACTAAACGTTGTTACTTATCATTATATATTGGTACATTAACAAATAAAGAGTGTATGAATAAAACATTATTTTTCTAATCACACATGCCAGCTTCGAAAGACTCGCAAACAGGCTGGTCTACCGACTTGCGAAGTTTGGCGCCTCCTCAGATCAAAACGTATTTTAATACGTTTAGCAAGTACCACATGATTAAGAATTTAACGACTAATCTAACGGTAGAAGTCTCCCAGCAATCAGATGTTAACTTTGGAAGATATGAACAAAATAAGGTATGCTTGGCGATATGTATAGTCGAGGCGCTCCGCGAAAGTCCGTCACTCTGGTTTATCCAGTTTCGAAGGTCGGCGTCTCCTCAAATCAATGTATTTAATATTTTTGGCACACATGATTAAGAATTTAATGGAGACCGGGATAGGAGTCGAGATAGGGGCACTTGAACAATCGAAATGACTGCCTGGCGCGATCGGGATACATAGTCGACATCGGGGTGCTTGCAGACGATTGAGTGTTTGCAAGCGCCCCGATCTCGTTACGGATCCATTCCCGATTGCGGGATATACTCAGTTGGGAACAATCTAACCGCGCGTGTGGCACGATCGGGATGCGTTTTGAGATCGGGGCGCTCGCAAATTAATATACACAGTCGTGTAACCGTCTGCAGCCACGAGTAGGGTTACGTGCAAAATATAGCAGGGCATTGTATAAAAAGGCAGGGTATAACGTCCTGCAAATTTGACCTAGCAGAGCATTGCTATTTGTTTTATGTTACCTAGTACATATGCAAATTATGTTAATTTACCTTACTTTGAGATTATTGCTATTAATCTGTTTTTGTATTTATAATATATTGCTGCCACTCCAGTCCCCACTCCTGCCTCTGGGGAGGTTTGTGGACTCCGCCCAGTCACCCCAATGACGACTCGCATCTACGGTGGGAAAAGCGCCATCTATGGGGCGTATCCATGGCAGGCAAGCATCTTGAAACGAGACCGGTTCAATGTCTACAAACATTCGTGCGGAGGAACCATTCTCAATGATAAGTGGATTCTCAGTGCTGCACACTGCTACGTGTAAGTTTTATGATAAATCTGTAATTTTATGCACTCTTGGAAACATTTAGACAAGTCTATTCATAAAATAGTGATGTAAAATATCATGAATGAAGGAATTAAAAGCTCTTTTGTGAACTGTTGTGATGCATACCATGTGCATTCAGTATGGGTTGCCACTGTGAATTGTTAATGAGGGAATAATAATTTATTTATGTTACAAAGTGCCACATTCATCTCATTAAATGTACAGTACACTTAAACAAATGTTATCCGTGGAGAAATATGTAGTATTAAACATAAAAAACAGGTTGCAGTAAATGTTAAAAATATTCTATATAAAATAATTGTTTCTATTCTGCAAAAATTCCAAGTAACATTTTAATCATCCTTATTTACATATCTATTATGACTGTAATATAAATGGTAAACCAGTTGTATAGTGAATTTTATTTCTGGTAATTCCACGTGTCCTGTGTTGACACTTCCCAGGAATCGGCCTAAGGAGCTATTCCGTGTGCGAGTGGGGGACTCGGTGAAGTCTTTGGTCGAGTCCTCAGAGCAAGAGTTTGCTGTCGAGGAACTTATTCCTCATCCACACTACTCCCGTATGTGTCAATCATCTGTTTCTCTTTCAAATCTGTAGTTATAACTGGTCTGCAATGTATCTCCGGGTTCTAAAACGTTCATGAAGCAACTGAAGAGACTTCTTTTTAAACATGCTTTAAATGAAATGTGTGCGCAGTTATGAACTCTGAACATTTTAATATTTACTTTTAGTTTTTATTATTCTTTCCTAACTTGTCGTTTTAACTAGTATAATCTAAATAGCTACATTCCATGTGCTAGGATTGTAATGTGCCTCTGAATGGCCATTGTTGCCACTTCATGGCGTAGAGAAATTCAGTAAAATTATTAAAATAAAGCTTTTTAATCTTGTTAATTAATGCTTTTATTCACAATTATTTGTAGTTGTGAGAACGTGGCTCGTGATTAAAAATCGTGTTTTATCATTTGCGTGTCCATTTCACAGTGAAGTCTTTTTTGAAAGTCCTATGTTTTCTACTTTCACTGTTGACTGTTATCCTAGATTACATGGTCTGGTTTGAATTAGTGTTTCCGTACTAATGTGTTCATGTAATAAATAGCTAAAATAGGTATATTTAATAAAAAAGTTAATTATGCATCATCACTTAAACAAATTATATAAGCATGTATATATATATGCCTCAATAACGCATTTATCAGATGGTTACTACAAACACAAACTATCTCAATAGTCATTAAAATAATAGCCTAATATTATTACTTTTTAATGGGGTAATTTAGTACCCACACAATGTGCACTGCCTAACCTTTACCATTCCGATATATAGTTATATAATGTCTCAGCACACTGTACTAAGTTGGCTCAAAGCATAATCCCATCAGTATAACTAACAGATCAGCTGCGTAACACTTTCATCTTCAAACTCGTTTCATCTCCACAGGGATAACACACACCAATGACATCGCCCTAGTCAAGGTGAAGCCAGTAGGTGGCAGCAGTATCAAGTTCTCGGACTTCGTACAGCCAGCTTGTCTACCCGACGCTAAGACGGAGTACTATCCCGGCCTACGCTGTCACATCTCAGGCTGGGGCAGTGTCGGCTGGTCGTGGTTTGGACACAGTGCGTATAGGGGTAATATTGAAGGGTCTCAGGCTGGGACAGTGTCGGCTGGTCGTGGTACGGACACAGTGCGTATAGGATTAACATTGAAGGGTCTCAGGCTGGGGCAATGTCGGCTGGTCGTGGTTCGGACACAGTGCGTATAGGGTTAACATTGAAGGGTCTCGGGCTAGGGCAGTGTTGGTTGGTCGTGGTTTGGACACAGTGCGTATAGGGTTAACACTGAAGGGTCTCAGGCTGGGGCAGTGTCGGCTGGTCGTGGTTCAGACACAGTGCGAATAGGGTTAACATTGAAGGGTTTCAGGGCATATCCATTCTTGGAGAAAACTTATTTATAATTTACATATCTGCTTCTTTCCTTTGGGGTGGGGGTACATCAGTACTACAGTTCTGTCCGCATACTGTTCTGCAAAGAATATTGATGCCTGAATAGCTGACTTTTGTAGACGAACTTTACCTTTGGAATCACATCGTGCATATTTTTAGTTTTTATTTCAAACTGTTTACCTCTAATTATTGACCAATTTAATTATTTTGCAATAAAGACGATGGAGAGGTCACAAGGGGAAAGGATTATAAAAGGGGAATTAGTTCCATCCTGGGGCCAGCTTCATGAAGTGTACTTAAAGTTACGCAATTACTTAGCGTCACGTGTTTGCGTAAACTCCTGTTCGCTTATATTAAAAAAATCATGTCATTTACTAAGACAATCATCTTAGCGTTAAGAACGTTCTTAGCCGCTTCATGAAACCAGCCCCTGGTGCACAAATGGAGGTAGGACGTGCTTGATTTTGTCTACCGGTAATATAATAATTCTTGACCAGATCACAATCTGAATTCGAGTTTACATTTGTTTTTGTAGCATTCCCAGACAAGCTGCGAGCGGCAGTAGTGCCCATTATTCCGCCCCACGTGTGTCAGCAGCTGTACAAGGGAACGCTGACATCCACCATGTTCTGTGCGGGCTATATCGCGGGTAATGTGGACACATGCCAGGGCGACAGTGGAGGACCGTTTGTCTGCAAAGTCAACGGTAGGCATTCTCAACTCTGCACGAGAGCACATTATTAGGAATATTGAATGTACTTGCCCGAAAAGTAATTCGGTGTTCAAATATTAATTTGAACCACTTAATGTCTGCTGTTGCCAAGTATGGCACATCAGATATTTAACAAACTCTAGTGGCGCCACTTGTGGAATGGCTGCCAACTAAAAAAAGTAAATATCCAAGTAACAAACCATGGGCACCAATTATCACCATTAGAATATTTCAGAACTCATTCCCATGTCTGTTTAATTTCTGCCATCACTAATTACCGCTTGACATGCAGCAGATAAAAAATATAATGTAACTTTAGTGGTGCCACCTGAGAAATGACTGACAAGTGAAATGTAGAAACTACCTTTTTAAATACACCGTTAGGGGCCAACAGCCCAAGGAAGCGAGCAAATACATTATATATAGAGGCAAGTCAGTGTACCCCAGCATCCGAGATGAGACAGGCTGATTGTGTGTTACAGGTGTCTACACAGCCCTGGGAGTGGTGTCCTGGGGCCAAGGATGTGCGGAGGCGTATGCACCGGGGGTCTACACCAAGATCAAGTCCCACAGGGACTGGCTAGACAGAACCATGGCTGGACAGCGAGTGCGTCCACCCCATCGCCCAAGGTTCTTCTGGGATTGGACCAATGTATTCAGACCAATATGAGAAAACGTATTTCCAGTTGGTCCAGTAACCAGGAACACAAATATTCTGAATGTCTAATCTGGGCACTATTATTCTGGTAACCCCCCACGTATTTCTTGATATTTTATTGCATTGTACAGGATGACAATTATTTTAATCAAGTGACTATAGTTGGCTATTATTGGGAACTTCAACAATGTACATCTAAAACTGGTGGAGATTTCCAGAATAAATATTTTATCTATACGGAATGTAATGTTTTCACGTTTTCGTTTCTGCCAACAAGCGTGCCCATGTTATGTGTAATGTTCAGGAAATAATTATTTGAATACACAATACTGCTCAGCCACTCAAGAGAATGTTGGGATTCCATTAAGTCGCTGGCTTCATCTTAAGAGAATTGGGGTGCGGTGGATGTCTGCAGTTCTCACAGGTGCTAGTCGCGACCAGTGAAGTCAATCACTAGTTAGATTCAGCTGACTCCCGTACATCACGTAGAGTATCTGCCCCTACCTTGTGAGGATGTATTAAACCGACCCTGTCTGTTGCTCAATTTGTTTTTAATAGAATATGTTGAACCTATACTGTCCACAAGTTGGTTAATAAACTGAAACACTGTTCGCACTGTGAAAAGGTTGCGTCTGACTACCTTGAAAGGATGATTCCATGAAACAGTACAGACATGGTCGCTTTAATAATCCATGTGTGGAGTGAGATCTCTGCCATACTACGGACTGTTGTTTATGAAGGAACAAAGCCAGTTGATGTGCAACCTATTTATTTGTAATCGATGTACACTGACACACACCACTGGTTTTCTTCCATTGCACGGTTTACTGAAACAGACGAGAAAACAGAAATTAATTTCAATGCAAGATCAAAGTTATGTATGTAGTATTTTTCTGCTAAATGTGTGTCGACACATACAAAAGATGTGATTTCTTTCTTTTGAGCTACAGTTCGAGAAACTGTACAGTGATACAGGAATAATGATCAAGAGAGATACTATTACAGAACTGTAGAAAGACTATTATAGATACTACTACAGCATTGTAACAATGCGGTTCCAGCCCTGTAGGAATACTGTCGGAGAGAGTTGGAAATACCTTTACAATGCTGTAGGAATATTGGGAATGTGAGAGCAATGGGAAACTTGGACAAGCCATTTCAAAATGTCTTACTGCAACTGAAAGACGAGAAATACTCCATGCAGATTTGTTTATTTATTTAGCTGTTCACACTTGACTTTAATAGCAAGGGAGGGGACGGTATCACACTGGCTCTGTACACAGCAGCATGCTCACACACAAAAGTCCACACCACAACGAGGCAGAACAATTATTACTGAAGGCAACACGGGCACAAGTTGTTACAGAATCCAGCAGCCGGTGAATGGTACCGAGTAGTCTCTATTCGATATGTCGGGGTGAACATGCATCTTTGCTGTAGGAACACTCCACAACATACTGACTAGTCTAGCAGGGTTCTCCAAAAGCAACATCACTGTGCTTACCCAAACATCAACACTTAGCGCTGTGGACAAATAAACAATGCAACACTTAATTTAATTAAACAAAGTGATGTTTGGCCAACATTGCCGTCAGAAAATACACAGCTATTGTCTTTGTTGCCCATGGAACATGTCACCCATGAAAACCACTCCATTATGATGAATAACAGAAAGCAGCCGGTCCTTTGTTATGGTCTGATCAGTTTTATTGTAAAATAATGTTGTATAGTATAAAATCTATTTTAACAGGACTGTTGAATAAATATATTCATATGCTGAATAACGTATTAACAGTACCTAGTACTCGGATCAGAAATACTCACTTTCTTGCCAGCAGATCCTACTTTCGCCTTCTTCGTGCCGCGCACCTTCTTCATCCTGTTCTTACGATCCTTCCTCTGCTTCCTTGAGCTCTTTGGCTTCTCGTAAAGGCCGTGCTGTAGACAACAGTTTGAAATTACTAATTGGACCCAAGTCCTGGACTCCTCATACAGTGCTGCTAACGTTTCTATTACTTTAATGGCAATGGTGAGTTTGTAAACACAAACCATGTCTTCTCCAGGTGACAATGGTCTAGGTTGGGCAGTTTATATCACCTAGTAAATTGTTTGACTCTTTCCATAATTTGTTATATAGTAAATAATGCTGTCTTTTGGCAATTCAAGTAATACAAAAGAATGAAAGAGATGTTCATCACTTTTAAGGACATTCTATCTAGGACACTTTGTGTTGCAATCTTGCACTTTACCATTTATAAATCATATCCTAAAAAGGCCACAATGAAGCACAAAATTACAACATCCTATGTACCCCAGATGTAAATGCAGTGACCCAAAAACAAATTAATTAAATAAATATTACACTGCTTGTTATAAAATGTTGTATGCAACTCAATAACCTATAGATCACCATTCCCAAAGACAAGACATTTAACATGTGCCAGTACTTCAGTTCTAAAGCTTAATACAACACAGTAACATGCAGACCACCAGACAGACATTTAGCAACGTACCCTCTGGAGCCTGTATTTGGGCTCTAGTTTCTTAGCGAAGTCCAGACTGTCGTAGATGAGGGCGAACCCAGTCGTCCTGCCACCACCGAACTGTGTGCGGAAGCCGAAGCAGAAGACAACATCCGACGTAGTTTTGTACATCTGTGCCAGCTTCTCACGCACCTCTGTCTTTGGAACAGTGGCACGTCCCGTGTGGAATACATCCACCACCTACATGCAAGACAGTCATACACAACTAGAAAGGCACTCTGTTCAGCAGTGGTTGGGTATCTCGCGATTTCAAATATGTAGCAGTGTTTCCCTGGTATATAACAAGCGAGGCGGGCCGCCTCGCTGTTTTTTCTATGCCGAAATTGCCGCCTCGTAGCTATTTCATACGCCCATTTTGTTTCGTTCTTTCACGGTATATTCAGCGTCGGCGAACGGCGCGTAATGACACCACAAAGTCACTTATATTCCTGCAAAATCGCAGATTTGTAGCAACATTATTTAGCCGTCATTGGACAACGTGAAAGATATCACTTGTCAGTTGTCCAATCACTGAATATTCCTGCGGGATCTCCGGTGTCTCCAATGGTGACACCGTGCGGAGTTTCGACATACTAGAAATCTAGACATTCATGTAAAATGGTGCCTAAACGGTAACTGTCTTGTGTTTTGGTTTATGACGGTGGTGGGAGTGAAAACAGCGCAGGCTGATGGCACTACGTCACTTGTGTCGAATGAATCCGGACTTTTGCATGTTGACCATGCCATTTTAGCTTTATGACATCAGGAGTGTTGCTGCAGTAGTGAAATAGTGTGTTATGTAGTGTTTAGTGTTAGCGAGAACGTTTTGTGATGCAGTTATGTTGCATTCAGGTTTTGGCAAGTTCAGTGTTTCCCCTGGTATATAACAAGCACGGGTGGCCGCCTCGCCGTTTTTCTATGCCGCCTCGCCCAAAATATGCCGAAATTGCCGCCTCGTAGCTGTTTCATACGCCCACTTTTTTTCGTTCTTTCACTGTATATTCAGCGTCGGCGAGCGGCGCGTAATGACACCACAAAGTCACTTATATTCCTGCAAAATTGCAGATTTGTAGCAACATCATTTAGCCGTCATTGGACAACGTGAAAGATATCACTTGTGAGTTGTCCAATCACTGAATATTCCTGCGGGATCCCCGGAGTCTCCAATGGTGACACCTTGCAGAGTTTCGACATACTAGAAACCTAGACATTCATGTAAAATGGTGCCCAAACGGTAACTTGCGTTTTGGTTTATGACGGTGGTGGGAGTGAAAACCGTGCATGCTGATGGCACTATGTCACTTGTCGACACTTGTGTCGAATTCGGACTCTTTTGAAGCCCAAATAAAAACCGCGCATCATAATCCTATTCACTAGTTGGCATTTGTATCGAATCTGGACCCTGTTGAAGCTCAAATAGCGACCCGGTTTGCGCTAGTCTGTGCCGTTGCTGCACAGATATATATAGCAGCGTATGTCGATACAAACCATGTTCTATGTGGTTTTGTTTTAGCAAAATAAGGAATGTGATTCGTAAGAAATCTTTGTGCTAAATATATAATACATATTCCGACAAAATTGTGCAAACAAACTTTTGGGAAAGGTGATTTGAGTGAAATACTTACAAATATAAACCACCGAAGTTCACATCTCATAAAAAATGCCTACTACCCAAAACCGTGTATACTAACGGGTTATCAGTAACTTTGTTTAGACAATGATATGTTTGCACAGTAATTGGATGTATTAAACAAATTATACTGTTTTATAAAAAGGACACAATTTGAGAAACATTCTTGCGATTAATAGAAACATACTTTTGTGGCATTCCAGAAATGACTGTTTTTAATTAATTGTATAGCATTCTAGCAAACAAATAAAATATGATCTTTTGAACATAAACCACCGATTTACCATATTATGATATTAAAATCATTTAAAGGTGATGATGAAATAGTCTTCAGATGATACCACTGGATGCTTCCCAGAGAAGTCGAGATGGTGTTCGACTGAACAGGTCTGCCAGGGAGTAAAGTGTAAAGCGCTTTGAGCAGTCCTGCGCTATATAAGAACTTACCGTTTACTTTTTGATTGACTCTGTCAGCGAGGTAACAAGGCCTAGGGTTAGTGCAAGAAAACATAACCCTAACCAAGTACCAGTGGTCAAGTAGAAACCACACCTCTACTGAGTAGCAGTGGTAAAATTGAAACCACACCTCAACATGATGAAACAATCATGATTACTGACTTTTATCAATCATGATTACTACATTTACAAGTAGTGTCTTGTTGTTTTATATCTTCCCCTCTATATCCAAGAGTAAAGGTTAAAACATACCTCAGAATGCACCATTTAAAGCTAGTTTTTAAAAAATATCCGGGGAGCATGCCCCCAGACACTCCTACCAACGCTTCGTGCCTCCGGCGCTCGCGTACCCCATCCCTACCACCTCGCCCATCATTTCACCCAGGGGAAACACTGATGTAGCAAATTAATAATAGTAGACTTCTACAGCATGTATACAGTAAAAGTATCTCCAAGAAGCAACAAAAAAGAACCATTACCCCAAAGAAGGTGCAACAAAAAAGAACCATTACGCCAAAGAATGAACATCGACATGTATGCAAGAGTTGTCATTAGAGCAAGGGACAATCAAAGATTTAGGGTGCGAGTCCAATTTCTAATAAATAAGCCTTACAAATATTTACACACATAGAAGCTTCTCTGGTATGTGATAAGGCAACTAATCACGAATAAATCAAACCAAATATACGGTTACTTGAATTCCTCACACAGAAAATTGCAATGATATTTAATAACTACTGCTGCTAACATACTATTGCAAATAATAAATGTGTATCGACAAACCACAAAACTGTAAATGCATAAAATACTCCCAAACAGATCAGGGTTAATGGTTGACCATACAAAACATTGTGCAGTGATCTCCATGTTAATGTCTTACCATCTGCTTTCTGCATAGCAGACGATTGGTAAGGAACTTGCGAGTTCGAACTGTAGTGGTGCCGTCACCCTGAAGAACAAGTATGAACTGAGGTTATAGCAAGAAATAAAACTATTAATACAACAAAGCAATTCAAGATGCAATTCACAAACATAAACAAGTCATTCGAAATTGCTAAGTATGTCATTGTCATAATTTACAGTCTCTGTCATTAACAACAAACATGTTACACATTCACAATCAATTGAGAGGACCATGGTCAGGGATCAAGTATACCTGCTTCCTTTTTTAAACATGGGTAAGTTTGTTAAACCAAACAATGTACAGCAGCATGACTGTCATTGATCCATTCCATGTAGGCACTTCAATGAATCCTGCTACCGCGATGTTTTTACGTGCGCGCAGCGGCGTCGCTGCAGCGCCGTCTCGTTTACTCGGCACCTGGGTAGTGTTTTATTTCAACCTCTATTTTCGCGCTCTTTTCCCGGTCGTTTACGTCATTCGCAGCGGGATTCCTTTTGCGGGTAAGTCGAACTTTCTGTACGTCCTTTTCTTTTTCAAATTTGATCAAAATTATGGTAAATTTAATCGATTTGATGACATAGCTGTGTTTCAGTTGCAAAATTTATAGTCTAGTAATGATTTGTATCGAACGATTATGTCTGTAGGTAGATCTATAGGATTAAATTAGTATGTGTTGAAAATTTCGTTGGCGTAAATGCTCGTGCAATGTGGGTTTTGCGCCATTCAAAACATGTGACATTTGAGCGATCTGTGTCAATATGACCGAGAGCGCGTCACCGGAGACGCGGACCGAGATCATGGAGCGCCTTGATCATGACTTATTTAATTAATGTCTGTGCCTTTTAGTGAAAACAAAAACAACAGTATCTGATTTAACTTTAAGATAGGGCCTATAATGATAATAATATTACTTAAGTTATTAATTTATTTAATGTTTATAGTTATACGGGTCAAGCCAATTCTGCTACTATTAATTATTAATATTAATTAATGATATAGTATTACTATTATTACTAGTAATCGTAGTATTATTAGTATGATGTTGTCAACTAGTAGTATTTGTTAGTCAGAGTTAGGTTTATACATTTTAGTTTGACTGAGTTAGGCTTGCTAGAATTTAGAAAATACAAATTTTATATCCAGTCCTGTTAATATTCAATTTGTTTTGAAAGGCTGATATTTAAAATAACTAACAATCAATTAATTGTTTTATTAAATAGATTATTTAATCAGTTTGTCACTTTAAATTAAAATTATGTACCATGATTCATCAAAAGTTGTCAATGTGTTTAGCATGCAATGCATTATATTTGTGATGGTGACGTAGAATTTTAGTTATCTTAGCCATAAGTAACAAGGGCAGGGATATCAAAATATTTTACAAGATTTTGCAATCAAGATTTTACATGTAGAATAAAGATATTTATCATTGTATGATACATGACTGTCTTGTTATTTCAGATATTTTGAGATTGACTGATCTTACAAACACAGTGACTCTTATCTTAAGTATCAATCAAAGGTTTTGTCAAGATAGTTAAGAACTTAACTTAAGGACATTACGTTAAGTGACTATTTAACTAACGTCATTAGTTAAATAGTGTGATTAAAGAGTGAATGAAAGTATGGCAGCAATATTCCTAAATAGATCTGAGTTAGATGCATGCCAGAAAAACATTTGAAAATTGTGTACTTGGTAAAGATGATGTAAGTGTTAGCAAAGGTTTTTTATATTGTGTATATCTTTCTGCAAACAAGGACATGAATAACGCAACACACATTTATTTGTCACTTAGAAATCTCATCAGGACTGTTGTTGACTTTAATTCACTACAAAAAATAACATGTAAAGAAAATAGATTTTTTATTCACTTCACATTTTTGACATTTAAACAATTCTGATGTGATAGTAGTGCACAGTATGTAATTAAGTGTTAGAAGAAACTGTGCATCAGGTTTCCACGTTGACGTCGTCGCACAGCTTTTACAAAGAGAAACCATGTCAAGCAAAAACCATTATATGTAATTATATTCATGAGATATATCTTTTTTCCAGGACATGCAGACAAGACCAACTTTGGTGATTGTTGGGCACAGTTTTGTGCGACGGATGGGCAGTGCCTGTCATGCCGGTCGGGTAGGTGGAGACATTTACAGATACTATCGACCGGATCTTGATTTGGGCAGTATTTTTGGAAAGGTCGTTTTCCAAGGGAAAGGGGGTCTTACTTTGGATGGCCTCTTTCAGCAACTGGGAGCTGTGCGGGCAGTTGCACCAACTGTTGTTCTGATTGACATTGGGACAAATGATCTAGGTAATGGTTGGGTACCTGAGGAGTTGGCAGAGGGTATTGTAGCATTCGCTCGCGAACTGCTAACAATACCTTCTGTGGCCCAAGTAGTAGTTTGCGAGATATTAACTCGTATACCTGTACAGTTTGGCCAATTTAGAGTTAGGCCTGATTTTGATCGTGCTCGTCAGATTGTGACGAATAAGGTGCGGGCATTGATCGCTGACTCGGAAAGCATAACTTTCTTCCATCATCGTAAGTTGACAAAAGAGAAAAATTACGCGAGAGATGGTGTGCACATGAGTGCATTTGGCATGGCCAGATACGTGAATAACATGAGGGGAGCGGCTATAGCTGCTGCTAAGCGATGCTTGCAGTAGAGGTTGGTGACTTTCCTGGTGTTACTCATGTGCACTGTTTCTCGACCCATTTTTCTCTATAATTTTTCTAATTGCACTTTTATTAACTTCTGTATGTAAATTCCAATTTAAAAAAAAAAATCCAAAATGTTTTTTCTTCAAAAATCTCAAAAAAATCTGTTTACTGGTACATGTCTTGATATCTGGCATACTACAACTTCCTGCATAGATCGTTTGTTCCTTTGCCAATGATGAACACCTTTGCATCAGTTGTTGGCACAGCTTGAACTTCCTATAATAGACCATCCATGGTAAGTCTTTCCTGAGGTAAACTACCTTTTCATAAATATCGCTCATGATAGATCTGGTCCTAGTACTGTGACACACTTCACCTGCCCGAATAACTTGCATCCATCGTACAAAACTGTGTCTGACATTTACCTGTGAAGGTACCAAGCCACAGAGTCGTCTGAGTCTGACACCCATCACCTGCCTGCATAGGTACACATTTAGTGTGGCTGATTATATATCTGATAGCTACATTGAACAGTGTCTAGCCAACATGACACGAATATTACTTATAGACATCATGTTGAAGAACACAACGTTATTTTACAAGATACTGAAATATGAACATTGCTGCACAGATCTTGCAGTCTACTGGCATTAAACTATGAGACAATCAACTGCCAATATTACAAAAAGACTGCATTGTGAGCACACCAGACTTCTTCTTCATGACTTGACTCCCATGGGGAGTAACACAGAAAGCAGTCTTGCATTTGGTGCATTTGGGTCCAGCGACGGAATACTGTGAACAATTTATGAACATTACTTCATCAAGTTCATGTTGAAATGCAGAACATTACATTATGAAGCAGTGACAATTTATTACTGGACTGTACTGAGCCTGCAACATTCATCCAACCTGTCAGGACACAGTCACACATAGACACAGTGAAGTATGACTACTCTATTGATCTGTTGAGTTTGTGTGTTATTTAGCCAATATTTACTTATTAATAAAGTTATTGTTAATGATATATATGACTTGTTAATGTATATTTATTATAATGTTTAATGTGGTGGTAAACATTGCATAAATTATATAACTGTCTTCATAATTATGGACATTCCAGCCTTTTATCAAAATGTAGTGGTCAGTCGTTAGCGTGCTAATATTAGCCAATATTAACTTATTAATTAAGTTACTGTTAATGTGAAATGACTGGTTAATGTACATTTATTACTATAATTAATGTGGTTTACTGCTTTCATAAATTATACAAATATCTTCATAATCATGGACATTATGGCCTTTTACTGAAATGTGTCGGTTTGCCGAGGTTGCGCACTAATTAGCCAATATTGACTAATTAAATAAATTATTAAATAATTTGTTAATGTATATTTATTACCATTATTAATGTGGTTATACACATTGCATAATATGTATAAATATCTTCATAGTCATGGACATTATGGCCTTTTACTGATATGTTTTGGTCTGTCGAGGTTGTGCGCTAATTACCCAATATTGACTAATTAATTAAATAATAATTATTTTTTATTGCATATTTATTACCATTATTAATGTGGTTATACACATTGCATAATATGTATAAAATCTTTATAATCATGGACATTATGGCCTTTAATTGGAGCGTTTTGGTCTGTTGAGTTTTGCATGCAACATAACTAAAATTAACTAATTAATTGCATTAATTTGGTTATAATTAGTACTAAAAATATTAAATATTATAAATTTGTTACTCTTGTCAATGTGTTTGAAAACCCTGAAGACAGTATTTAAATATCTGTATAAATAAAAAAGTTATTACATTTTAAAGCAAATATTTACCTATAGAAAACACAAAAATGAGTCCATTTTGCCATTGTAAGAGAGGCACAAAAATGACGCTGTTTTTCCGTCTTAAAATCGCAATATCTTTTGATCTATTAAAGGTATCTTAATAAAATAAACAGTTATGTGATCCTTAACCTATTACCTTTAATTTAAGCCCATTCCCAATGTTCTAGCATGATATTTAATTTTTTGTTGAAGTGCCTATTCCATGCCTGCTCCATACTGCAGTTATCATCAATACTGATATAGTATGCTATATGGGTTATGCTCACATCATTTCTTAAATTTAACAACGTATTCTGTTTAATGGAATTTCCTCATTAGCTTAGTCTTATACTAGTGAAACGGTCTCCAGGATTGAGCAGGAGGCATCGAGGTGTGCGACTAAATCTCAGGCGGCCGTTCCATCTAGTTGTTTCATAAAAACAAAATTGTTGTAGACCTACAACTTCCTTGACCATTTGGATAGTACATATTTAGGAAAACGCTTCATTTTATACGATCTGAACGCAACAAAACACGACGATTTGTTCAAGCATTTCGAGACACTGACAAGGACTAGGTTACAGCGAAACGGCGATAGCGCTATGCACAAAACCCTTTTAATGCAAGTGTCATGCAAAACAAAGAGCATTGAACATGTCACAACCGACATGTATGAATATGTAGTACAGCATCAATGACATTAACAATTGATTCTGGGTTTAGTAATTAAGATGAAGGGAGATTTCAACCAGTAATTTACAAACCATGTTTAGGTTCGCCGATGGAGGCCGGAAAAGGAAGTCGACATATACTCTTGTTCCCCGTGAAACACGTGACTGCAGCTATGTCTTTATGAGGGTGCAACTGAAAGCTTCTGCATTAGAAATTTGTTTTAACACATTGGGCGAATTAGCCAAAAATTATGTGATCATCTTGGGAAGTGGAACAGTAGATATCCGAGAGTATATAAGTCCCAGAATTTCGCCACCAGAGATCTATCGAGTGGCGCCGCATGGTGGATAGGGGCGATACTAGTCTACATCTGACCCGTCGCGACCATTCTAGGCTTCACAGACTTGTCTGTCGGAAGTTAATTATTATCTCTCTACAGTGTTGTTTAACATTGTGTGCTTATGACGACCTTTTGTGGAGGTAAGCAAAAATACGTTCATAATTATTGTTCATCAAACTACTTCTGTACTATGAGTGTTATATGACACTGAAAGTGGTACACTACCCAACCCAACTGCAGTGCAGACAGTGCAGCTGACGCCGACTCACCGATTGACAGATATACCGTGTACTTTCGCTCACGCCTCAGTTCCCCTTCTTCAAGCTCCACATTCGCTGTACCAGGTCCAGGGCATTGCGCAACAGTGCCTCCATTTTTTTAACACTTACAAGACTTTTCAAACTAGTTTTAGGCACCTTTCTGGCAACGAAGGATCAAAACGAAAGTGAAAGGAAAGTTGACACTTCGTAGTGAGCGTCCGAGGTGCAACGTAGCGCCAACATTAAACAGTAACTGTGCTAGTTCAGCTCTTGTGGAAATTAGTTACTTGATTGATCTCCATGACTGTTTGGTTCTGATTGGTTAATTAATTATATGTCGTAAGAAGCCAATGTTAGCTATGGTTTGCGACGGGGTGTGTTATTGTGTGTGTGTGTGTGTGTGTGTGGTGAGTGTGTATGTGTGGTGTGTGTGTGTGGTGTGGTGTGGTGTGTGTGTGTGGTGTGTGTGTGTGGTGTGGTGTGTGTGGTGTGTGTGTGTGTGTGGTGTGGTGTGGTGTGTGTGTGTGGTGTGTGTGTGTGGGGGGGGACTCTTCTTGTGTATAGATTATAGTCAATGCAAGTAGAAACAACTTAGCTGTTAATCGCTTGATGCCGACACCACGGTGGTCGTTTGCCGTCGACATGAGATGGTTATCACACCAGCTGGTCACATGGTGGAGCCACGTGTTTTGGTTCATTATAATGTATTGTTCGTTAGACTCGGGAAGCTATAGACTACACTATGCTGTGGTTAACTGACTTGTTCTTCCCCAAAGGCATAACGTAAAATATTTGTTGAATGTTAATATGAGTAGCTTATTATATTAGTTATATGATATATATTATATTATATGATATTATATTAGTTATATGATATTAACTGATTTTATGTGATTGTGGAAAATGAATAGAACACATGGAATTAATGTTTTGAAACATAACACAAATACCCATTTAGTGTCTAAAAATGTACAGGATTTCGTCTTGCTAGCAAAAGTAGACTAGGCAAAATGTTCCAGTTTAGTTTTGATGATTTTTAAGCCAAAGCTTCAAACTTTACACCACAATGCTAATTTTTCATCTGATTGTCCACGTTTTTTGTATTTGAGCCCTAAAGTTGCATTTTACCCGACATATGTTGATCATTGCTTGTGTCCTGCCTGCCACATTGTTCATCGCCTTGAGCTCTTTCTAGCAGTGTCCACTATGCCATTTGTTAACATTCATACAGTTCCTAATGATGACAACTGGACAACAGTCCTTTGGATATTCCTCTCATTTGGAGCATGAGCATTATCAAAATATCTGTGATTATTGCATTGAACCTGCACATGTTCGCTCAGGACCTGCACGTGTTCGCTCAGGACCTGCACGTGTTCGCTCAGGTGCCATAACTAAATAATTTGTGTCCTCTGAATAAGAGGCAATTGTGGCATGTTCCAAATATTCAATTGCTTGCAAAACAAACTTTACAGACCCTAGAAGATGAAAAACATAGTTCGTTGAAGGTAAAACAGTAATAAAGCAGTGGGTTAAATTAAGATATTTCATCCACTGGTCCAACGGACTAGCAGCCTTAATATGTTACTCATCCCCATGAAAAAATACTGGTCCTGATTTTGATGGACATTGCTGGAATGCAAACTTTTAAAATAAATTTGTTTGTTGATCTGCAATGCTCCTTAAACATAAAATAAATAAATAACAATTTAATAATTGATGACACACATAATTCTTCTATACAATTACAGTAAACCTCGCCTAAGTCGGATTCGCCTAATTCTGATCTTCGTTCAACTTGAACATAATTCAGAAGAACATCTGTGTCACTGAGTAAAAATCTTCATCTAAGTCAGATTGTATAAGTCAGATCTTCGCCTAACTCGGACTAACTGATTCGGTCCATTTGATATGAGATAATGTGTTTTTCCTCGCCGAACTAAAATGTGAAATGGTTATTCCAAGAAAATAATCCAGACAGCCACAATAACATACGTAGGTGTCACATCTTCACTGATCAAATACAACTAGCATCACCAAGCCAATGGATGCTGGTATAACCAGGAGACTAGGGCCATCAGAAGGAGTCACATCATTTTCTCAAGAAGCGGGACTATTTTGGACGCCACCATTGCCCTGAAATCAGTGTGGAACAAAGTGAAACTGGAAACACTTCTAAACTGCTACATAAAACTGGATTCTTCTAAAGTGTTGAATGTAAAGACAATGGCGATGACAATGCAGCTGCTTCATTCAGAAATATATGGGACAAGCTCTGCCAGGTGTATGGAGAAGCTGTATGTTCGATGGATGATTATATTGGTGTGGATGAAACAGCAGAAACTCCGGCTACTCTAAATAACGAGCAAATCATTGAAACTGTACGACACCCCAACGCAGACAGTTTACTGAGTGAGATGAGGACAACACAATTTCGGTGTTATAAGATAACAAAACTCAGTGACACATATGCTGCTTTATGGATGCTAAGACACTATTGTTTGATGCTCGGCTACAGTGAGATCAATACAATACAATACAAATTTATTGTCCAGTAATAATAGATACATTGGATAATTTTCTTCTGCTTGCTAAGCATAAAGATCGAAGAGTTGACCGACAAATGCGAGGCTATTCTTATAAGACGGTCGCAACAAAGACTTGTAAACGCAGAGCAAGATGACTGATTTTTACAATCAATAATAAATATTAAGCTACAATCTTAGATATTCGTGCCAAAGTGAAGTACAAAACTGTTTGAATACTGCGTAATGTTGTGCGTTGCTTGTGGACATCAACATATTTGCAGAAATACCGCAGTGTCCAGTAAATAAGGTGTTTTAGAGGGCTGCCTTTGGTGTTAGTGCTGGGATATATCATCTTCCGTTAAGTCGGATTTTCCCATAACTCGGAATCACTGGGTCCGATCGAGTCTGACTTAGTCGAGGTTTACTGTAATACTAAATTAGATTGTTATAACATATTTGGGCAGTCATTATTATAATATGCATAGTTTATACTATATAACATGATTTCATTATAAAAATCAGATTGCCTTCCTTTCAGTGTGAACATTATAGGTATTGTAATGTTATGCATGTAGTTTTATTGCTATTAATGTGGTATTTGTGCGTCAGTTTCCTCATTAAAGTACTTGTCTGATATTATTTTTGTTTTCATTAATTATGCCTTCTCCCCTACGCACTTTACATCACATCAGCCTCTCTCTGGCCTAAAAGCGTAGCCATGGAGATAATGTCAGCCACTGGTTCTGAACCGTATCGAGAGCCGATGCAGATGGCTGTATCTTGTCGCAGACAATGTCCCTCTCACAGACACTGACATCAGTGTCAATGTTGGCAACATCACTGCACACTGCAGTCTTCACCTTGTTGTCATCAACAGGTAGTTTAGCAACAAGTCACCAGCTCAGTAGTTTCCAAGTCATGTTTTTTGTGAGGGGAGAGAATTGGAATATTTGAAGGCGTTATTACTCCGCGAGATTTCATAAGCAATAAATATGCCCTTTATGTGCACTCTAGTAGCGGAAACCCAACGCACTATGCACCCTAGAGGTAAGACAATAACATCACCGCAATGGCATGAACATCATCTCCAGGTTTATTAGTGGTTGACATGAACACATCACCAGGCTTGTCAGTGGTTGGCATGAACACATCACCAGGCTTGTCAGTGGAAGACATGAACACTTCACCAGGCTTGTCAGTGGAATGCATGAACACATCACCAGGCTTGTTAGTGGAAGGCATGAACACATCACCAGGTTATCAGTGGAAGACATGAACACATCGCCCTACTTAAAATTCTTAGTGGAAGACATGAACACAATGCCCTGTTTGTCAGTGGAATGCATAAACACATCACCAGGTTATCAGTGGAAGACATGAAAATGTCACCAGGCTTGTCAATGGATGGCATGAACACATGACCAGGCTTGTCAATGTAAGACACAAATATAATGTCCTGCTTGTTAGTAGAAGGCATGAACACATCACCAGGCTTGTCATGGATGGCATGAACACATCACCAGGCTTGTCAATGTAAGACATGAATATAATGTCCATGCTTGTTAGTAGAAGGCATGAGCACATCACCAGGCTTGTCAGTGGATGGCATGAACACATCACCAGGCTTGTCAGTGGGGATGGACATGAACCCAGAGGGTGTGGTCTATTGTGACTTCAGTCTTCACAACATCGATCACTTCTAATAACATTGATGTGTGGTGACCGCTGTTTCTCATTGTCAGTTTTCAGTAGCACTAGTTCATTGTTTTGTAGAACAATATTTGTGTATGATTGCAACTGACTAAATTCATAATCGTTATGGATAGGAATGAACCATCTATGAGTAAGTCAAGTAACTCTTATTGCTTATAGGGGTAATAGTAAATAATGTAAACTAATCACTGCTTAATATAACTGATGCTTAATCAGTAGCTAACTGGTGGTTTGGTATGGCACACAGCGGCACATAACTGAAAGAGAACATACTGTGTGATAATTGGAAAAAACTACAGAGAATCCTGACTAACTCACTGCAGTTTCACCACATGACATAAGCTAACAGTTTCACCACATGACATAAGCTAACAGTTTCACCACATGACATAAGCTAACAGTTTCACCACATGACATAAGCTAACAGTTTCACCACATGACATAAGCTAACAGTTTCACCACATGACATAAGCTAACAGTTTCACCACATGACATAAGCTAACAGTTTCACCACATGACATAAGCTAACAGTCTATCTTGCCTGCACATTTCAATATTCAATCTCTGATCAAAATTAAACTGATTAGAACATTGGGCTCTCAATCAGGAGAACCCGGTTCTTAGTCCTGTTGCGACCGCTTTGAAGCTTGTGAAGTTTTGTTCACTCCATGTTGCTTTAGTTCATCCAGCTGTATAGATGAATACCTGGCAGAGGTGGAAATATGTAAATGTATTGTATGTGTGCAGTAATTACAGCATGGCTGAATGCTTCCAGAGTAAATAGTATTTGTGTACAAATGAACAGATCTGTCAGGGATGTAGTGCAAAGTGCTTTGTGACTGGATACTGCACTACATAAGAACTTACCATTGTTTTCACTTCCAGTGACTCATTTTTCATATGCGAATGTTCGTCGGCAGTTTATGATTTGAAGAGTGTCGGGGCAAAATGTGATAAATGCCATTTCTGTAATTTCACCTGAACAGGCACAAAACATTTATTTAACCACCTATTGAGTTAGTATAATATATAATTTATATAAATTTATTTAACCACCTATTGAGTTAGTATAATATCTAATTTATATAAATTTATTTAACCACCTATTGAGTTAGTATAATATCTAATTTATATCAATTTATTTAACCACCTATTGAGTTAGTATAATATCTAATTTATATCAATTCACAACAAATCCCTGTTTAATGATGTGCACATATAAAGAGCATTTGTTTTCAAAACTTAATATTAACCATCAACTGTGATATATAGTCATTTCAACCAATAAGCACTGCCTTGCCCACCCACATTTCTCTCTCTTTAACTTATTCTCTAATAAACATCATTCATTTGGCTGTCTTTCATCACTATTCATGACTTGTGTTGGTGCTTGCATAAATGAGAATATGCGGCCGCGGCACCGTGCTGCATATGGGTTTTTGTGCTGGCAACAACGCAGGACAAGTGATGATTGACCTAATGTCTGATGCTAATTATTATGCTAATTACCCTTTGTATTTGGCGTAAGGAGCCAATCACCGCGCGGTAGTGGCGCGCGGTCACAGATTGCAACGAGCTCTTGGTCACTTCGTTTTGTGAAAGCAGACGGAGTGGTCGCATCAACAAATTTTGGCCCTCCCAAATTTTTTATAGTGTTAGGGACATACCATGTACATCATTGGTGGAAGAGGGGTTGATAGCAAATCTCAACACTTTCCCCATTTTCTTAGTGCAGGTGGACAATGTGTTCATGGGGTTTTGATGCCGAGACAGCTCGCTTCTCTTCCACCGGTGATTTTAGTAAGTTGGGCGTAATGGCCCCACTTATAAGTTTAGGCTAAATCTTGATATAGTGTAACTCTTCAGCAGGTAGTTGGGATTATAGTTAGTGTGAATGAATGGTGTGCTTGGTTAGTACGGTACAGTGCATAAGGTCTACTGTGATTACAGTAGTAATGCTGTTGTTTTATATATCTATAACAATACTGCTAATGTTGTATATGCCGAAATGTGGGCTCTGTCAACCTGAGGGACAGGAGACTAGTATGGGCTCAGTCACAGGCCTGGCCTTGGGATGTAGAGCCCACATTTCTCTCTCTTTAACTTATTCTCTAATAAACGTCATTCATTTGGCCTTCTTTCATCACTATTCATGACTTGTGTTGGTGCGTGCATAAATAGTCATTTCAACCAATAAGCACCGCCTTGCCCATCTAACTGCTACTCACAGTGACAACGCTCACTGTTATCATGGTTTTACAAAAAAGACATGTTTATTTCATGTTTTTTATAATAAATCAATATCATATTTTGTATACCAAAACTGGAAAATACATTTCGGCCTTTGCCACCATTTTGTTTGATTTTGGGTTCTTATTATATTAAACTTCGTATACAAGTTTCTATTTGAATTTTGAGGATGAAACACAGTTTTTTGCAAAACCAACAAAATGGATATATTGCATTTTGTCTTGATACCCTTCGTTTGACTGTTTTACATGCCTATCTCAGGCTTGTGCTGCTCCTGCTGCTCCTGCTGCTTGTGCTACCCTTGTTGTGCAAACTTCCAGCCTGCTGACAACTACACTCATCTTCCCAAGTAAGTGTCACAGTGCTCGTCAATGTCACATTTGTTTTTCCGCATTCAGATATTTCTTGTCACCATTCACATCAGTGTAACTATTAAGATTCAGTAACATCCAGTGAAATGCAATTAGTCAATATCCACATCTTTACATAATGTGCTTTCAGTATATCAGCTTAGAGCTTATATTATTAGGATATAATGCAAATTCCCATGGACTAAACCCCACAAGCCAAGCATCAACAACTTTAGTGAGAGAGAGAGAGAGAGAGGGAGAGGGAGAGAGAGAGAGAGAGAGAGAGAGAGAGAGAGAGAGAGAGAGAGAGAGAGAGAGAGAGAGAGAGAGAGAGAGAGAGGGAGAGAGAGAGAGAGAGAGAGAGAGAGAGAGAGAGAGAGAGAGAGGGAGAGGGCGGGAGAGCGCGGGAGCGAGAGAGCGAGAGAGAGAGAGAGAGAATACTGTGCTTACATTTATTGTTGGATAATAAATAATATTATGTTTAAAAATAATTATTAAATGATTAAAGTAGAACATAGCCAACTCAAATCACAATTTTTTTATTGTCTCAGTTCATACAACATTAATCATATTAACTATGGTCGCAACAGACACAGCATCAGTCGTTACAGCCACCTTGTGTTTCCCATTCTTCCAAGCCTAGGGTAGTAATATTATTAGACTACCACTGGGATATATATAATTATTGCCAACACGGAAATTTGCCTAATCAGATGTACCGGTATTTCATCGCATTTGCTGTCTTTGCTGGTCTGGCTTGTGGGAAACTATTGTGCAAAGAACAATTACAATTTATAGAAAACTCCAGTTAGTTCTGTCAGACTCTGCAATAGATGAGATGTTTTGTATTCAATTTGAATGTTTTATGCATTAAATGTTCATTCAAATTGCAAACAATACATAAAGCTTATTAAGTGCAATTTGTGTGGCAGTATGTACATTCAGCACATTTATGCTAGTACTGATACACTATCATAGTCCAGGAGTCGGCTCTAATTAAACTGGTCCAAACCTTGTTTTTAATATAAAGTAGTTTTCTTAATGCATTCTAATATTATTTTGTTTGCTTATTTCAAATATGTCTGCAGCAATACATGAAAACCTGAGCATCAGGTTAAATTTGACATATTTCACTAATTTAGTTTATGTTTTATGTCTCTTGACGGCTTGTACATAGCTTGATGACCACCTATTCTAAGGGACCATTTTGTGTTTTATTGATAATTTTGATTTTTTTATTTAAAAAAATGTTCACGATGTATCGCCTGGGCATGGCTGCCATCAGATTTGGTATCAGCACCTAAAAATCAATTGGAATCAATTAAAAATCGAACTTTATATCATAAAAGTATACCTTTGCGACTCCATGATTATTAAGAACAATTAAACAATTGTTTTGTGTATTCGCTTATGTTGCTGTTTGTTGTTGCAAAATAAAATAAAATAAAATTTGATTTGAACATTAATATTAATAAATGAGACACTGACAAGATCATTTTCGCATAAGCGTACAGTTAAAAGGAGGCAGTCTGTTCCTAGTTTTTCATTTATTAAATAATATAATGTTCTTAAGACTATACTAACTATATTAAAGATATCCTGTCTGCAAAATTATGTTTAGTAAGACCATAACAATGTGTGCGATTTAATGATTTGACCATGGGAACATAGTAAATTAAACACCCAGTGTCACAACAGGCTGTATTGGCAATATGGCCGAGCCAGGCTGAGTTAACCGATACACTCGTTGATATCCAACTTTCTCACATTCAACCCAGCAGACTTCCTGTTACAAATTAGTAATTTGCTGGGGAATGTTTGACCAGCACTTCACCTTGTAATACCAACTTTAGTTAGTGGCTACCTGCACACAGCTGACCTTATGACTCCCGGGAGTGTAAAAAACATCCTGATGCATTTGTCTTGAGTCAATCAGAGTTAGGTGACAGTGGGAAAGTCTTGCTGTTTGTTGAAAACTACTCTGGCTCAGGCACAAAGTACGATATGCGATGCGGGTCTTTTAATGGTTGTAATGCAGTTTAATTAAATTTGCATTCTTCTCTCCTGTTGTATAATGTTGCATTTATTTTTTGATCCATTGATTATCGTGAGTAAATAATGTTTATTATTATTATTACGTAGTAGTGGTATGAGTATTTATCTAAAAACAACTTTGCTTGGCGTATGTGTCCATTTTGGATAACGGACACATACTGGAATAATCTGACAGCCGTTTTTTTTTTGTACTTCTGTACTTAAATACTTTTTGATACAAGTACTTTTTTACTTTTACTTAAGTACTTTCTTGGGGATACTTTTATTTGTACTTAAGTAGTTTTTTGGGAGTTACTTTTACTTAGTTACTTTATTGGAGTACTTGTACCAGCACTGCAAATTACTATGCCCACTAATTCCGGGTAGACGAACAGACTGTGTCCTTTTAATATAGTCCTGTTGCATTTTGAAACAATGCCAAAATCCGACACCATGAGTGTTTCTTGCAGGGTTTAGGCATCCACCATGGAAGCCTTTGCAAATGTTGTGCAATATGTTTGGGATCTGGTTCGTTGGACTCCAAACTTTCTTGCTGGCTGGTTCTTCGCATTGGTGGGGTGGCTTCCAGGCTTTCGGAACCGTGGCACGATCCTTCCGTATGTATGACGTCATTGGATCACCAGATGGCAGAGATGGGATGAGTCATACCCATAATATGATCAATGTAATCATTGAAAGTGTTTGAGTAATCGTTGTATTCGATTGCATTTGTCGTGATTACAATTTTCCATTTATTTCTATAAAAAATCAGATTTGTTTTGATGTGTTCCTGCAGTTAGTACGTTAGCCTATATCCGATGACATTCACAATGCATGGTGGAACCTTGCTCTTAAAGTCACCTTTGGGATTGGACAAAAGTGACCTGAATGGCAAGGTGACCATATTAGCGAGAAAAATTTCCTATTCTTTACTGTTACAGAAATAATTTGGGACTATCCTAGTCTGACCTTAATTGCGAGGTGGCTGTATTACTGAGGTGTCCATAAAGCAAGGTTAGACTGTACAAACAATGCACATGAAGTGGCAGAGTAATTAAAGTAATCGTGATTGTATTCGTAGAACTTGCAAAAGTATTTGCAATTGTTTACACAGATTTTCTAAATCATGCTTATATATGTTAAAAGTAATCGTAATTGATTACTTAGAATAACTAAGTTTTGTAAATTTCTGGTGTGTCTAAAAACATAGGTACAGTGTCCGACTACATATACAGTCATTATGGTAGTTAATGACAACAATTATATGTTAATGTGTAACTGCCTCGTAGGTATTAGGTAGTTAAATAAGTTTAGTGTGCATGTATATATATATATATATATATATATATATATAATAAAAAAAACTATTTTGTGACTACATGTTGGTGTGGAGTTTTGTCCACTGGGGTTTGTTTGATGAGGTTTTTGTCCGTGTGCCCTATTATTATGGTATTATATCAGATAAAATGGTGATAACATATGTCGAAAAGTATTAAAATGTGATCATAGCAGATCAGTTGGAAACATACTTTAATTATGCTATATATGTGTATGTTGTACCAATGAAATTAGCCTACATTATCCATCTCACTCATTACTCTTTGAAGACTTTCAGTTCCATTACAAGTCATGGTTTTTTGAACCCGTAAGGCACAGTTATGTCGGTGAAAGTGTTCGCCACATTGGGAAAATAACCTAAACTGAGTTTTTTCCTCTTTTCACAAAAATAAAGTTTGGCATACATCTACATTTCTGCCACCATCTGCAATCTTCTTCAGCACCTCAATTTTGGGATTTCAGTTTTCTTCTGCCCACCACATGGCATAGCAAGCATGCTATTCCACACATGGTAGAGTTGGTAATCTCGGTACCAAGAGTGAACTGAGTTGAGGGAATACTGACTCGGCCACATGAGGGACAGCTTGCTCGACACTCCATCTGGCGAGAAGAAGAAGAACTGCAATCCCACAGTTTAATTTCTGAAGAAAGCTATCAGTGGTACCTGAAAGCTCAAAAGATATTTTATAGTTATGAAAAGAAGAATATTTAATTTAAACACTCAGTTTATTCTCATTCAGTAGAAACGATTTGGTAAATGATCAATGTTACTGGCTCCAGAAACTGATTTAATGGTCATGGGACATGCTGTATGTGAAGCCCATCCTTTGCACTGTAGTTGATATTAGATCGTATATATGTATTTTGTGTGTGTTTTAATGGAGGTTCCATTCATTTGAGCAGTGGAAGTGATGAAAACCTGCCAAGGACAGAACAGCCCACCAGGATTAGAAAATTACATCCAGACTTTGTGGAACCCAAATCTCTGGCAAGTCTTACAATGGTTCACATTTATTTGCTCCAGTCTGCTGGATGTGCTTACTTACCGTATACAGATAGTGAATATTTATCATACATTATCGAGAAACATACCTGCTAAACCATGCACGTGAGAACTACACAGGTATGTACTGATTTCTAAAGAGTTGAGTGATTTTTTTATAATAGATAGATAGTTGAATAACGGCTTCAATGACCTTTAACAATGTGAATATGATGTGTTGTGTTTGAACAGGGTGTCGCAATCCGTGACCTGAAAACGTCACCTCCAAGTACAGTTGTTCTTCCACAACTACAGGCAGACCCCAGACACACTGTGCTGGTGAAGTATCTCTCACTTTCTCTCTACAGTTAGCAGTTTATTTCATTGTTTCAATTCACATTTTATTCCAATTAATATACATTTTACAACCTTTTTTCTAAAAAAATTCAGTATCATGTAATTAGATTTAAGAAATTATAAAAATGTCATAATGTTATATTTTAAAATATATGTATTTTCGCAATTTTATTATAATGTTTTAGTCTTATAAAAAATATTGATGGATTATAACCCAACATTTACCATCGACACATATTTCTTGCTGCCACCCCCTTCATTCCTGCTCGCCCTTCTTTCCATCCTACCATCTTCACCCGCCAGGGGGGTGCTGCTGGTTTCATCAATCTCAATACCCCCTGGCAGATCGTCTTGCGAAACTCTGAAGATAAGCTTAGCCAGTAATATCATTAAGTCTTGCTGGGAACTTCCAGTGGAATGTTTGGGAAGTGGATGCATAGTTATTTGAATATACAATACCACTCATGAGAATAGTTCAACGGGTAATTATATCGGGATTCCAAGAAGTCAAGGGCTTCATCTTGCATCTAGAGCCCGGGTTGGATGGGTGTCTGCACAGTCCTCTCAGGTGGTACAGTCGCGACTGGCAAAGGGGTGAAGATGGTAGGATGGAAAGAAAGTTACGCAAAGTCAGTTACGAGTTTGATTCAGCTAACTTCCATATAATGCATGGGAGGTCATGTACATATCACCAGCCCTGGCTTGCAAGGAGGCGTCCTACTACACTGCTTCATCCTAGACTAGCTGTCTTCGTGGGACTGTTTCACAAAGATTTTAAAATTCAATTCAGTTAATTTTTTTGCCAACTTCATTGTTGATTAAGAATGTTTTATGAGCAATTCTATGAGTGATTTTCTTAGTAAAACACATTTTTTGTTTTGGTCATAAGTAAGGAGTAAAATTGAGCAACATCAGGGCAATGAAGTCACAAGGATATTAGTGAAATGTTCCGTAGCTGTACTGAGCAGGTGTCTCATTCTGTTGGTCATTTATTCTTCAGACTAGAAATGGGTCACATGGCAATGGCAGCAATGCTGGAGGTCATGGAGAGAGGTCAGCAGAGGTCGAGGTCAGTCCTATGGCAAGTTCACAATGTTAATGGATACTATTTAGCAACAATTGAATAGGTCACAGTGATTTTTAATAAAACCATAGTTAATTATTATTTGATGTGGTGAATTTGAAGAATCCAATTCAGTATACATGTATAAGAAGCAAGCAAACAAATGGTGTATAATGACTGATTTTGAAAGTAGATTGTTATTATGCGATCACAAATGTGTTGAAGTCACATGTTAATTAACATTGACTACTACATTGAATGGCACAAATTAATAAATACCAAGTTTAATTGATAAACCAAAGTAGTACCTGGTATATGATTTCTCAATGTTCCATACACATGCAACCTGTCACAGCAAAGTGAATTTTAAGTTACAAAATTGTGAACCAGAGTTTTGCACCTCTGGATTCCACAGATTATAAGCTTTAAAATGATACCTCATTTGTTGAAATATCTTCAGTAGTTTTTAATCAAACAAAAGTTATGGCAGTACAGCAGCTAAGGGACATGATTGTGCACTTTTTGATAAAAGCGTGAAAATTGGCACACATGTAGATTATGATATATACAGTGTAGAATAATTTCAAGCTAGGTACCCTTCGTTATCGACATGGTACCTAGATTGATTTTAATAATGGCCGCCACGGAAATCCATTATCCAGATATGTCAGCTTCTAAACAACATAAAACGTGTTCTTGATGTCTAACCCAATATTTCTAGGGTCAAGGAATCCATTTCTGTCACATACAGTATCTAAGGATGACGGCCATATTGAAATTCAAGATGACTGCCACGGAAATCCATAATCCAGATATCTCAGCTTCTAAGCAACATACAAACATGTTCTTTGTGTCGAAACCAACATTTTCAGGGTCAAGGAATCCAATTCTGCCATATGCTATATCCTCAGATATTGAAATTCAAGATGGCTACCCTGCGTATGTGTTCTACGAACATGATTTTAGTGCCTTGTATATGAATACGTATATATTCACGAGTATGTGAATTCTTGTTGGCAGTTGTTTCTGAGCTACATTTTAAACAATAAGATAAATAGCAATGCATATACTGGTGAAGATAAATATGTCATTGGTTAAGAATGGACAACACAAATGGTTACATATCGAGTTCACGTCAACGGTATGGAAATCATACTCAACATCGTGTTGACAACACATCTTGAGGTTTACTGGCAACTCACAAATGGACATTTTGTTGTGCAGAAACCATGTTTTCTCAGTAATAACTCTAGGTCGATGTCAAGATCAAGTCAATCACACACAAAGAGTGATGGTTGTGCTGTAAGTTTTATAGAAATCCGTAATCCTGGGAGATGTGCATTGTGACAGGGCCAGATATATCACAGGTATCTAGATGGAGTTGGAAGATTCAAAGTATTCAAACTGCCAGTTAAAAACTCAACAAAGCATAAATGTACTACACTCTGGCATACAAAACAACTTTGCTAAATAAATATAATCTAAACATTTAAATATTTGTGTAATCCAACAATCGCTGAAATTCGAGCATCTATGCAGACTCTGAGTACAAACTTATAGTCATGAACAAAACTATGTAATGCAAATGGAATACACTGTTAAGGACACATGGAAATATAATAGAGCAGATATGTAGACAAAACGACTGAAAAATGCCAATTATGACAAGGATCACAATCAGACTGACTACCAATCACAGTACATCTCATCACTGCAGATTGCTCCATATCTCGACACAAAGGTGTTGGATGATGATGCTATCCAGGCGTAGTTGAACATTTGTTGATGATGTCCAGCAATAATGTATCATATACATCCCAGTTGGCAACTGTCAGAAGAGTATATATTGTATGTAGTAGGTATTTTGCTGACATCCTTAAGCAACCAACAAGAGAACCCAGAATACATAGTCGAACCACTCAAAGGTTGTTTCATTATTTGCTACGCTGTACAAGGTCATTCGTTTCCGGTGGATAGGTAATCACAGCACACAAAATCAGATAGTTGTGACCACAGTCCAGAAAGCCGCCAATGACCTGCAGTACTTACAGCAATAAACATAAGAGGAGGCAGACGTCAGCAGCATATTACTCTAGGTAGCATAATGTGTTCACCAAGGATTTCCTAAAGTGGACATCCAGCAGTGTATACATATGTGGTTATTCTGGCTGAAGGGCAATTCCTTGCTGTTGGAATAAATGAACGTTTTGCTATTGAAACCCACTTTTGTCCCATTGCAACCCATGCCATTGCCAACAACCTGTGAAATTGGTAACATTAATGCTATGCTATGTCTTCAGTTGGTGTGACATAGTCTCCAGTTTCCTTGGTCGAGGGAAGAAGTCGGCATAATTAGCATGGGCTCTATTCCCCGCTGTTACAGACATCTTCTTCGCCCTGTCATCACAATCATAAGAAGTTGACTCATGTACACTAAATGAGATAGAGAGGTTCATCACCAAAATTTATATTATGACTTTCATATTTAGCAGGGTGGATGAAGCAAGGAAACGGCTGTTTGCCCAGGGATCTGGTACAATTTTGGAACATGACACCAACAAAACATGCATTGCACCAACATGTGAGAAGGGTTGTTTATCAAACTGGTTATGTGATGTCACAAACTCTTGTGCCAAATCTTCAACTACCTGGTCTTGGTCACTTTGGTTTGAGTGCAACTGATTCAATATGGAAACCATGATGGACTTGAACTCCCAGAGGCACCGATGCAGTGCCTTGACCTAGTGCACTGTGGTTGCAAATCTAAGTGTAGTCCAATTTAAATATTATTTTTCATGACTATGTATATTGTGAGGTATATTATTGTTGAGAATATAACTGAGTAAAATTTTGCAACAGTCTGAAAGGTTATAATTGTGAAGAAACACACCATAAACCAGGTATGGATTCCTGAACCCAACACACGTTCAGATCATGTTCCTAGAACGTATACATGCACGGCAGCCATCTTGATATTCTGTGTGATCATCATTTGATGGTTGTAGTCTATTTTTATATTCATTTACACCTGTATTACTCAATTAAACACAACAAATATGTTTTGTTTTGCACATAAGCTGAATTAAACCAACATTTATGATTACATGGATGTCAGCCATTGTGAATTTGAGTCTGTCATGTGGAAGAAATGGATTAATTAACCCTGAATATGTTGGTATAGACACCACTACCATGTTTTTATGTTGTGTAGAAGCCGAGATATTCGGACAGATGATTTCCATGGCATCCATTTTTTTTTCTCAATATGGCCGTCATATGGGAATCATGCAAGTGGCACGACTGGATTCTTTGACCTGAAACATATCAACCAGTTATGGATTTGTCATATGCATTGGATTCCTCAATATCAAGAGGCACTCTAATTATGCTCGTAAAACGTGTATGCATGGCAGCCATCTTGAATTTCAATATGGCTGTCATCTGAGGATATTGGATATGGCAGAAATGGATTCTTTGGCCCTGAAAGTGTTGGTATAGACACAAATAACATGTTTTTATGTTGCTTAGAAGCTAAAATATCTGGATAATTGATTTCCATGGTGGCCATCTTGAATTTCAATATAGCCATCATCCTTAGATACTGCACATGACAGAAATGGATTCCTTGACCATGGAAATGTTGGTTTGGACACCAAGATCATGTTTCTATGTCGTTTAGAAGCTGATAGACTTGCCTAATGGATTTCCGTGGCGGCCATTTTAAAAATCAAGATGGCAGCTAGGTACCATGTCGATAGCGATGGGTACCTAGCTTTTTATGATTCTACATATTATAAACTACGTATGTGTCAATTTTCATGCTTTTGTAAAAAAGTACACAATTCGTCAAATTTTTGGCTCTTAGCCACTGTATTATGGTTTGAGAAAAGTAGGTTTTAAAATTGAGCTATGTGAAAACAATGCAAATAACAACAGTACAGTTAGTATTTTATTGGTTTTGGATTATTTGTCGAAGAAAACGAATCGCATATATTGAAAGATGAGATTAATAGATTAATAGTACAAGGTATCGATTCCTGCCAAAATTACATTACATTGCATATGGATGAGACATGACCTAGTCAGCCATTTTTGGCTCGTGTGCTCCTTTCCCTCTCTCCTTGCTCTTCCTTTACCTCTCTCCCTGCTCCCCCTTTCCCTCTCTCCCCTTGCTCCTCCTTTTCTCTCTCTCAACTCCTCTTTTCTCTCTCTACACCTGCTCATCCTTTTCCTATCTCCCTGGTCCTTTCCCTCTCTCAATATCCCCCTTCCCCCTCTCCCAGCTTCTTCTTTCCCTCTCGCAGCTCCTCTCCCTCCCTCCCAGCACTGCCATCCATTCTCTCCCCACTCCTCCTTCTTTCGCTTTCTCCCTGCTCCTCCTTTCCCTCTCTCCCTGCTCCTCCTTTCCCTCTCTTCCTGATCCTCCTTTCCCCTCTCCTAGCTCCCCTTCCACCTCTACCAGCTCCTCCTTCCCCTCTCTCGCTACTCCTCCTTTCACTCTCTCCTGCTGATCCTTTCCCTCTCACCTTGCTCCTCCTTTCCCTCTCTATACCAGCTCCTCCTTTCCCTCTCTTCCTGATCCTCCTTTCCCCTTCTCCTAGCTCCCCTTCCACTCTACCAGCTCCTCCTTTCCCTCTCTCCCAGCTCCTCCTTTTTCTCTCTCCCTATTCCTCCTTTCCACCTCTCCATCCATTCTCTCCCCACCTCCTTCTTTCGATTTCTCCCTGCTCGTCCTTTCCCTCTCTTCCTGATCCTCCTTTCCCTCTCTCCTAGCTCCCCTTACACCTCTACTAGCTCCTCCTTTCCTTCTCTACCAGCTCCCCCTTTTTCTCTCTCCCTGTTCCTCCTTTCCACCTCTCCCTGTTCCTCCTTTCCACCTCTCTCTGTTCTTCCTTTCCCTATCTTCCAGCTCTTCCTTCCCCTCGCTGCCTGCTCCTCCTTTCTCTCCATATCCCCTTTTCCTCTCTACTTGTTCCTCCTTTCCCTCCCTCCCTGCTCATCCTTTCCCTATCTCCCTGCTCCTCCTTTCTCTCTCTCCCTGCTCCTTTCCATCTATCCCTGCTCTTCCTTTCCCTCTCTCCCGGCTTCCCCTTTCCCATTCTCCTTGCTGCTCCTTTCCCTCTCTCAATATCCCCCTTTCTCCCTCTCCCAGCTTCCTCTTTTCCCCTCTCCCAGCTCCTTTCCCCCTCTCTCTCCCAGCACCGCCTTCCCCTCTCTCCATGCTCCTCCATTCCCTCTTGCCATTTCCCCCTCTCCAAGCTCCTCCTTCCCCTCTCTCCCTACTCCTCCCCTTTCACTCTCTCCTGCTCCTTTCCCTCGCTCACCTTGCTTCTCCTTTCCCTCTCTCCCTGCTCCTCCTTTCCCTCTCTCCATATCCCCTTTTTCCTCTCTACCTGATCTTCCTTTCCCTCTCTCCTTGCTCCTCCTTTCCCTCTCTCCATATCCCATTTTTCCTCTCTACCTGCTCTTCCTTTCCCTCTCTCCTTGCTCCTCCCTCCTTTCCTGCTCTGCTTGCTCCTCCCTTCCCTCTCTCCATATCCCTATTTTCCTCTACCTGTTCCTCCTTTCCCTCTCTCTCTACTCCTCCTCTCACGCTCTCCCTGCTCATCCTTTCCGTCTCACCCTACTCCTCTTTCCCTCTCTCCCCATTCTTCATTTCCCTCATTACCTTTCCTAATTTCCCTCCCACCCTTTTATTCTCTATGATGAATTGTGTTTGTAGCCTGAGCAGCATCATCCTGACTTTGTCTTCATGCCATTCCACAAGGATGCTGAATGCAAAGCGACAGCTAAGGTATGGGTATGATGCATGCTGCCATGAAAAACAGAATGATAGGTCTCTGTTTAATGAGAAGAAACATTATTCTTTACCTTCAAATTGCCTGTCACTGATTTATTCTAAACTAACAATGTTGTCTTACACTTCACCCTTTAACAGCATGTGGTTAAAAACAGCAACAAATGAAAGCATACAAATATGCAAGGTGAGGGACCATCCTATATCAAGGACATGCTGGCATAGCTTTATTTTGAGACCCATTCACCCATCATTTGGACGGGCTGAGTTAATTTTGGACAGGCGGAGATTTGAGGAGCAACAAAACCTTATATATTACTGACTATCATTTTTATTTATATGTCTGTTATGCTTTCAAAATGTGTGACAATGCATGTAGTATTGCATATATAGTGTATATGTATTTATATGTATATATGCATGTTTGGGCTGGATTGTATGGTGTGCATGCGTGCGTGGATGCGCATATCTACCGGGACATCTTTGGACTGGTAAACATTTTATCCTGCATAAAGGCCTGCCTGCTGGTACCTCACAATGCTCAAAGGACATTTTGTTGTGAGAGCTGGCTGTGGCTTGAGGTGCCCTTGTTCATGAGTTCACAGATTCTAGTCTGACAACCACATCCCACTTGATATTCTCCAGGCTCTCTTGGCTGATGTCAAGAAACTGCTAAAGACATACTTGTTTTACCAGAGTTTCAGTGGTGGTGTGTGCGTGCGTGCGTGCGTGTGTGGTAGTTGTGGTGGTGGTGTGTGTGTGTTTGTGTGTTTGTGTGTGTGTGTGTGTGTGTGTGTGTGTGTGTGTGTGTGTGTGTGTGTGTGTGTGTGTGTGTGTGTGTGTGTGTGTGTGCATGTGTGTGTTAGTTGTGGTGGTGGTGGTGTGTGTGCATGCGTGCGTGCGTGTGTGTGTGGTGGTGGTGGTGTGTGTGTGTGGTAGTTATGGTGGTGGTGGTGTGTGTGTGCGTGCATGTGTACTTGCTTGCGTGTGTGTGTGGTAGTTGTGGTGGTGGTGGTGGTGGTGGTGGTGTGTTTGTGTGTGTGCATGTGTGTGTGTGGGTGCATGTGTGTGCATGTCTGTTCATGTGTATGTGTGTGTGCATGTCTACAGGTGTGTGTCTCCATGAACCTGTATGTCTGAAGTATG
>CM034535.1:21490121-21647621 GCA_020002185.1 Paraescarpia echinospica | reverse complement strand
ATTTTATCCTTTTCTAATTACAAGTATGTGCTATTTTGAAGAGCATTGAATTATCTACATGATGATACCTTTTAGTGTGTTGTTGCAATGAAATATGTTGACCATACTGATCTTGGTAAATTGTAATTTTTATAATGAATCACATTTTGAGAATGCATGTCATTGTTTGCGGTGTAACTTTTGTATGCTTCATTTTCTGCTGCTACAAGTTCGTTCATCTGAAAGATTATTCAATTACCTATCCAATGATAATACATATGTTGTGGTGTTGGAAATATATAGCTTTGGTATATTGTACACGAGGGTTGTGATAGGAAACTATTGGACATTGCGACAGTCCAGAAAGACAGTATGAGATGTGTCACTCAATATATGAAGTGTGACTTTCAGATACTTCATTTTGTAGTGCTATGGATTATGATGGGCCTCTCCATTAGCTCCGTATATAATTATGTGAAATATATCATTACGTCATCAAAATATTTCAGAACAGGCTAACGCTAAGCTGCAACTGTCTTTGAGTTTGTTTACATTTTGACAAACTACTATTATATACACTGTAGCACTAATTTTTGAATTGGCAGGACTAATGCTAATATATTGCACAAAATGACTTCTACGGGAAACAACGTTGGTGTAAATTATCATCCCATTATTCTTACTGACATAGACCTGTAAGTTAGGTGAGTAACACCTTCGAAGTTCTGACAGCAAGACACCGCCTTCGGTGAAGTTGAGACAAAAGTTTGACAAAGGCTGTGGTGGTGCCACTATACACAAGAAATCTGTATTTGATTGAATCATTCTAAGGGCACCAAAGGTCCCCAAAAATGCTAAATTTGCTAACTAAAATTAATTGTTTACCTCAGAGTAGCTATATTTTCTAATTTTGCATAGATGTATCTTAGGGGGCTGCTACTATACACACGAAATTTTATTGAATCATTCTAAGGGCACCTAACGGGCCCCCAAAGTGCAAAAATTTACATTATCTAGTGATGTGGTTTTGAGAAGGGCCCTTGAGAACATCCCAACAGTATATTTTGTTTAATGTGCCAGAAAGCCAGCAGCATCACACCACTCTGCAGCCTAGTGCTATTGTGCCATTGAGACCTTGACTAATCTTTAATTGGTCACAGGGCCCAGGAAGAGTAGACACACTTGACCCCTGTTAGACTGAACAGTTGCCTAAAACTGTTAAACTGTATCTTCAAAACTATTGATTTTCTATAATTGCAAGTTGTGTTTATTTTGATGTTCATTTAATTATTATAAAATGGTGTGACTGTGGTATCTATTGGTTAAAGATGTATTGTTATCTGTAGGTAACAAACATAGAAAATTTATATTCTGGACAACTATAAAGTGAAATATCCTACACTTTATTGATATCAAATGCATTCTACTGTTCTGTTTCGCTTGCCATGCCTTGTGTAGACATGGTACTATGTAAATCAATTGTATCAATATAGACTAATAATTACAGATTCACAATATAGTTGACACCTGAAACAACCAAATGTCAACCATTAGAAGAGTTGACATAGTTCCGCTATACACAAGAAATCTGTACTTGATTGAATCATTCTAGTGTCATCAGCATATAGTAGAACATACATTTTCTACATCATCATCACTAAGGTTGTTGTAAATTTCATCAGCTGCCATGTCAAGTCCCTTATAATTATAACTAACAGTGTTCAAAATTATTCAGGTAAATAGCAAGTAACAAAGGACACAAGTTTTCTCCTTGCCGTACCTCCACATCACATGAGAAGAAAGCTGACACAGCCTAGCCCTGTTTTATACATGATTTAGCATTTTTGTACATGTTGATTACAATTTTCAACACATTACCATTAATACCGCATGAAATTATCTTAGACCACAGTGAGGACCGGTCTACTAAATCAAATGCTTTCTTAGAATCGATGAAGGCACAATAAAGCCTTTTGCGTCTAGACAAATACAATTCAACCAATACCCCTATCTGAACACTGCCTGTTCTTCACCTATTACATTCGCTTTGTTTAGGTATGTGGTCAGTCTGGCATTCTGAACAATCACTAAGGATTAATGAACACTGGTGTACAATGTCACCCACTTGGCAGGTTTAGTTGATCTATTCAGCAATTCCAGGACACTGCTTAGGCCTCACTCTGGACACTGTCACTCACAGTGTTGTGTATTGTCTTAGTTGGTGCATTGAGCTAATCAACTTGACCATGAATCAGTGGTGGTTCTGGTAACTTTAGAGGATGGAGGATGAATCCAGTTGTTGGCAGTGAACACTAGTGCTGAGAGGTAGATTAACACCTACCAGTCTCCAAAGCTCTATATTTTCAAAAAAACTGTTCAGTAACTTTTTTCTAATTTTTTATAGATGTATCTTAGGGTATTGCCACTATACACAAGAAATCTGTATTTGACTGAATCATTCTAAGGGCACCCCAGGACCTCCCAAAATGCAAAATTGTCCTCCTGTTTCTCTGCTGCTCCCTTCGGCAGTTCCACTGATCTCTATTTATAAGACAGACAGCCAGACAGACAGACAGACAGACAGTATTTTTTTTACCATCATAAGCACATAAACTACAATCTAATATTCATTGTAAGGTCAGGGAGGCTCCCATTAAGACAGTTATATGCAGCTATCATGGGAGCCACCCTACTGATGTAACTGGATAGTGGACTTTGCCCTGATCACTTACTAGGCTGTGAGTGGAGTGGCCAGCTGTAAATCTGTGTATTGGTCTAGCCTAGTTAATTTTCTTTAGTGTACCTTTTGTTCTCAAATAACCTGTCCTCTTATTTTTACACATGAAGACATAATCTGGCATAACTTGATAAGTTTTTGTAGCAGTACATTTGTACTTCCAATGTATCATTGCAACATAACATACACACTGTATGTAATATTTCCATGCAATCCATTTGCATATATAATATAAAACTTCAACAGCAGTTTTCTTAATTTTCACTTTTTGACCCCTACCATGTTCAGTGCGCCATAACTTCACCAATTTTTGTAGCAGTCATAATTTTTGAAACTGTACAAGCACCCTACCCAACCTTTACAAGAATGAAAGAAAACAATGTTACAATTTTTCTGACTTATCACTTATTTGGTCAGCCGGGGTCACATATAGACATATTAGTCCAAAGGACTTCAGGGCCACTTGGCCCATTTTTTTTATCATTTAATTACTTACTTGACCACTTGTGTTAGCTTAGTGAGGCAGGTAATTTTGACAGAGCACGGTTGTTGGTCAACATATCTTGTGTCGTTGCTTTCAGCCAATCCCTCAGTTGAAGAGGGGAACTGCTCACTCCATCACAATGTCTCAGGAGCAGGCCGCTTGTCTGCTCACAAACGCTTTCTTCTGCACCTTCCCAGGAGACAACAGTTATCAGAACCGATCCAACATCCCTGAATTTAACTTCAGAAGGTAATACAATAATTTGGCCAGTTTATGAATTACCTTACACCACAGAGATAAACAAAATGTGTTAAAACGTACACATCTAAGTTTGTATTCTACTATAAAATTAACGTGTTTATGTGTGTGTGAATATTTTAGAACCCATTTAGTATGTCCACAACTATAGTGGGCTGGTGTTTCTGAACATTTCTTTGTTATTGCAATGACTGTGATATTCACAGATCTATCACAAATTCCACAACGTAACACCTTCTGCTTATCACTACGTGGTTATTTGTAGATTATACCGAGCTGGCATTCCACAAAAGACACGTGAGAAGTTGAAGTGTCTGCTTCACTACTTCAAGACTGTCACAGAAAACAGTGAGTCACACAACCAAAGCCATTTCCCGAACTAGTGGTAGATGTTGTAAAAAAACGTTTTAATAAAGACGTAACATAAAATTAGTTGAGAACACACTGATGACATTTCCCATTGCCATGAAAAATATTTATTCTAATAAATAATATACTGTTTGGCTATGGTGTAGTTTGCCTGAATAAATAGGATTTGTTTTCCACCTGCAAGTAGAGTAATGACTCACACCTCCAATGTATTTGTTGACAAAGTCCAACAAGTAAGATTAGACGAATCAACATTATTCTACTGGCAAATAGACTTTGCCAGCAGTGGCGCAGTGGCTAGAGCTTCAGACTCTCGACCGAGAGAATCTGGGTTTGAATCCTGTGGTGCAGTATTGAACCTCGGGCATGTTCACTCACTGTACATTGCTCCGGTTCATTCAGCTTTATGAATGACTACTTGGCTATAGACAGTGGTGGATCTTTCTGTATGAATAGTCTTTATGCAATAACCAACACAAGTCCAATGTAGTTTGAGAATTGAAATTGGCCAAAGGATGACGTTTTTTATTGGAAAGTGGATTGCTTCTAATGCAGCCACTTTTGGGCATAAAGATAGTAGGAATGTGATGTCTAACATGCAAACCAGATGGGAAACTGAACCCTTGTACAGGCCCATCAAAGTTTCTCAGGCACACATTCCTACAACATGACGACAATATTACAGACATACATTTGTCGCTATAGAGGTATAAAACCACTACGAATATAAACCTAAGCAAACAATACAAACATTCCACCACCAATAGACACATGCAATTACAAAAAGGTGGGGCCATTCCGCCACAAGGTCACCAAGAGGAACGTGTGACCACCCCACCATATGAAACATGCATTAATTACAGAGTGGCTGGATGCTTCCCAGAGAAGTTGAGATGGTGTTCAATTGAACAGGTTTGCCAGGGAGTAAAGTGTAAAGTGCTTTGAGCAGTCATGAGGACTGGATGCTGCGCTATATAAGAACTGTATATGTATCCTGTTGTTACAGTCTGCTCTTGGCATTCCCCATTTCCATGAATAATAACACTTAAATACATTAAAATACTAAGATGCGGGCTTTGTGTGTGCAACGCAGCTGTGGTTGTTTCATTAATATATAGTTTAGAATCATGTGCTAGACCTGTCATCCTGTCTGTCATTCAGTGCCACAGGGGAACATCACCTACAGCCGACAGGTGGTGACACAGGACAAGCTTCCCAAGTGGCAGAAGTGTGATGATGTCTTCCCGCAACTACACGTCACCTCAGGAGGAACAATAGAGGATGATGGATGTGGGATGCTACAAGTAGGTACAGCTTTGCCAACAAGTACATTGTAGGTGTTAGTCATTATTCTACTTCTAGATGGACTTTGCTAACAAGTATATTGGAAATGCTAATCATTCAACTTGCACGTGGACTTTGCCAAAAAGTACATTGGAGGTGTCAGTTATTATTCTACTTGTAGGTGGCCTTTGTCAACAAGTACATTGGAGGTGTCTATCATTATTTTACTTGCAGGTGGACTTGCCATCAAGTACATTGGAGGTGTCAATTATTATTCTACTTGTAGGTGGACTTTGTCAACAAGTACATTGGAGGTGTCAATCATTATTCTACTTGCAGGTAGACTTGCCACCAAATACATTGGAGGTGTCAATTATTATTCTACTTGTAGGTGAACTTTGTCAACAAGTACATTGGAGGTGTCTATCATTATTCTACTTGCAGGTGGACTTTGCCAACAAGTACATTGGAGGTGTCAATCATTATTCTGTTTGCAGGTGGACTTGCCATCAAGTACATTGGAGGTGTCAATTATTATTCTACTTGTAGGTGGACTTTGTCAACAAGTACATTGGAGGTGTCAATCATTATTGTGTTTGCAGGTGGACTTGCCACCAAGTACATTGGAGGTGTAAATTATTATTCTACTTGCAGGTGGACTTTGCCAACAAGTACATTGGAGGTGTCAATCATTATTCTACTTGCAGGTGGACTTTGCCAACAAGTACATTGGAGGTGTCAATCATTATTCTACTTGCAGGTGGACTTTGCCAACAAGTACATTGGAGGTGTCAATCATTATTCTACTTGCAGGTGGACTTTGCCAACAAGTACATTGGAGGTGTCAATCATTATTCTACTTGCAGGTGGACTTTGCCAACAAGTACATTGGCGGCGGTGTGTTGGGAGAAGGTTGCGTGCAAGAGGAAATCCGCTTTGTCATCTGTCCAGAGCTCCTCGTGTCGTTGCTTTTCACAGAAGTCCTTGACGACAACGAGGCAGTGGTGATAACAGGTGAGTCAGTGCCCGATATGTGGTATATATTCTACAGCGATGTGAATGAATGAATTTATTTCAACAGCAACAACATATTTACAACACTTAGTTATACAGTGCATATATAATTGAATACAATCTGTTGAAAAAAGGGTAAAAAGAAGTGCAATACTTATAATGTTTACCCTTTTAATAGCTTTTTAACATCATAATATATTTAGAATGAGAGTGCAAGAAAAAAAATTCAAAGTGCAACAACACCATTGTCATGTATTATCATTTTAGTTTAGATTTAAAAAATAAAAAAACCAACTAAACTACTGGAACATTTCTTGAACAACACTATGCAATGTTTGCATTCAGTTGAAAGGTAATTTAATTTGTCTTGTTGATGTTCCGTAATCTGCAAGAATTGGTTATGACTCTAACACACAGCTATTCAATATTTTATCTGTGTACTGCTTTTTAAACTGGTGAACATTTCTACAGCTAATCAGTGAACTGTTCAGGAAATTCCAAAGTTTTATTCCTTTATCAGAAATACACATACTCTTCAGACTGGTACGTGCATAGTTTTGTGTAAACTTACATTGATGTCTGGTTGAATAAACTGATTCATATATTCTGAACAACTGTTGTACATTCATTGGTAACAAATAGTAAAATGCCTTATACATTATTACTGCAGTTTTTAATTTGACTAAGTCTGGTACTTTAAGAATATGCAGATTGTAAAATAGTATATTTGTATGATCAAGTCTCTTGGCACCACAAAGTAATCTTACAACCCTTTTCTGTAATAAAACTGAACATTTATAGCATATGTGTTACCCCAAACTTCTGCACAATACATAACATAAGGCATGAAAAGAGAATAGTACAACATATGCATACCACGCTTATTAATCAAGAAACTGGCTCTGTACATAATAGCACAACTCTTTGACAGTTTAGGTCGTACTGAAAAAATATGATTTTTCCAGTTTAACTTGTCATCAATCATTACACCTAAAAATTGTGTGGCATTTACTTTATTGATTATTTCTTTATTTATTTTTACTGAAATATCAGCAGTCAACTTTCGATTTCCAAAAATCATATAATTTGTTTTAATTACATTAAGAGATAAACGATTAACAGAAAACCACACCTGGAGTTGCTCTAGTCCATTATTTATCATCCGAACAAGTTCATTTAAGTCCATATCAGAACATGATATGTTTGTATCATCGGCAAATAAAATAAACTTAAACACCTTTGATACTTTACAAATGTCATTAATGTACATGATAGTTTTTCTCAGTAATTCTTAATACAGATGTTAATTTATTTTTGTAAGCTTTGTATTTTTTTTCTGCTTCAGCAGATCTCGATGCAATAAATGCTTTATATAATTTATTTTTCTTCGTACAAGCACATTTTAAACCTTTGGTGAACCAGGGTTTTTTGTTAATGTAGTTTTTCCTGGAAACTCTTATCACTGGACAATGTTTGTTAAATATATCTAGAAACAGGTGTAGAAAAGAATCATAAGCTTGATTTACATCATTTGTTTTTAGAACATTTTCCCAGGATTGCTGACTCAGTTCATTGGAAAATGAAGCCAATGTATCCTCGTTTATCTTTCTGATATACTGAAACTCATTTACATTGCATCTGTTTATGTTATACTCGCAAAATGCAAAAATCAGTAAGTGGTCACTAATGTCATTGAACATGATACCACAAGTTAGATTGTAGCGCAATTCATTGGTGAATATATTGTCTATTAATGTAGTTGAGCTATCTGTGATCCTAGTAGGCTTGTCAATTAATGGGTAAAGACCCAAACTATACATTATGTCTAGACATTTTTTAGTATGATTATGAGTCTCATGTTTCAGCAAATCTATGTTAAAGTCACCACACATAAATATCGTTTTAATAGATTTAGTATCACTTAAAATATGTTCTATGTTTTCACAAAAGGTATCTAAATTTGACCCCGGTGTCCTGTACATACAACTGACCACAACATTTGTGTGTTTTTTTATGGTTAATTCTACAGTAATACATTCAAGAATATTCTCTAATACAAAAGATTTACTTTTCACCATTTTGCAAGATAATTCTTTATTTGTGTATATAGCAACACGACCACCTCTTTGGATTCCTCTTGTGATGTGATAAGCATCATAATTGTTTATATTAAAGTCATCAGTTACATCTGGTTCTATCCATGTTTCAGATATAGCTATTATATCAAATTTTACGTTGAGTTCTAAAATATAGTCTTTAATGTTTTGAAAGTTTGTTTTTAGGCTTCTGGCATAAAAATGTATAAACGATAATCCATTAACTTTACTGACTTTCTCAGTGAATTGTTGGTTGGTGTAATACTGACATTTCGATAAATTATAGTAGAAATTGTTTTCTGGGTCTATATCATTTTCAGAATCATAGGGATTATAATCCGAGTATTTGAAGGAATTGAAATTAAATTGTGAACAGTTATCTGTTAATTTATAAAGGTCATAATTGTCTTCAACAGAAGAATTCTCAAACACAAATTCATCATCACTAATATTTTGAAATGGAAAAACTTCACAACATGATGTACACTGATAATTTACATTTTTGCAACGGATTAATCTGAATTGTTATTGTGTTAATTTTGCACATTGTTTATGAAAAACTGCTTCACATAGATCACATTTTACAGCATAATTGTTTAACATTTGGTTACATATTAGACATGAATCTAATTTCATCTGATTATTAGCCATCATAAATTAAATGTGATACCACTACATATATGAACATAGACATTTGCGGGATTTGCACTATCAGAGACAAGATAGTACGATACAAGAGTACATAAAATTGTGTTCACAACACACACAATTTGCAGTATTTGCAACACAAGACACAATATAGTAAAATAGAAAAGAGTCCATATAACTGTGTTCACAACACACGTGATTTTCATGGACCATAAGTGAACTGTCTGTCCAAATGCTGCCATCTCACAGCTTGCCCAAATCGTTTTTACATTTGATCATCACCTTGTTGGTATGTTCGGTCTTTTTCACAAAGAAGTTGCAGTTCATCGTCCATGTGCCGAATATTTTCCGTTTTTTTTTAGTAGTCGGGCCTCCGCAAACAGTTCATTATTCTTCTGGGTAAGATGGTCATTCAGGAAGACTGCGCTACCTTTCATCATTTTCCGTTTTCGCATGATTTCTGTCTTTTTGTCAGTTGACAAGAACTGGACGATCAGTGGCGTTGAGCCATCTTTTCGTTTTGGGAGGTCGTGTATGGCTGTGATCTCGAGTTCAGCCACGGACACGTTCAGCTTCTCTTCCGCAAATTTTACAAAGTTTTTCCTCATCGTTGGGGACTCACTGATGTCATCTCCGTCGTTCCTTTGAGTGGGTGTCCTCGCAGTTGTCGAGCAGGTCGTTGTGTGTGCATAGCTATGCAAGTTCAGACCACTTACTATAATGTTTCGTTTTCATGAATGTTGCTCCAGTTCGTTCACACGGTTTTCTAGATTTTCGATTTTCTCATCTTTCGCGTGTATCACTCTTGATCTTCTTCTCGTTCGTGGAGTTGCTCTGTTTCAGCTCATCTACAGACTTGCTCAGAAATTGCAGCGAAGCTTTGATGTCAGCTATATCCGTTTTCAGATCGTCATTTCTTGGCATGGTCGCTGATTGGGCGATAATGTGAGAGATCAACACGTTCAGTCGGAATGCAAACTTGCGTCTACTTTGGTTTACTGTTTAGTGAAGTCAGTTCTATGTAGTAAACATCGAACTTCAATACTCACACTACCAGAAATATAAACTTTAAAAAAGTTCGCTGGTCTACGTGTTCTTTCTAATCAAAATTAATCATACATCAAATCAACATCAACATTTGGTGGCGCCCCCTCTAAAGAAATGTAATGTAATGATGTTTTCATGCTGATCATATTTCTTGTTATATTCAATATTTTCATTACTAATATTAATAGCTCTTGAACAGTTAGTGAAGCTCTCTTTTTTCTTGGTTTGGTCTGAATGCATTTTGTTATATATATAAACTGGTTACTGATATCAACCTGGAATTGTATTGTGTTTTTATTCTTCCTGTGGTTTACGTGTTATCTCTTTATGATGATTAACGCAATTTTGAAATAAACTCTCTCTGTCTCCTCATAGGTACTGAACGTTTCAGTGACTACAATGGGTATGCAAGATCATTTCAGTGGGGTGGAGAGCACAATGATCAGACATCAAGGTGAGTGATTCGTACAGCAGAACCTTTCTTACGACCAGAGTATAGATCTCTGGTTGTTCATCCATTTTTCCAAACATAGCTGCATCTATTTTGCAGGGGTGGGGCTGAAATTGTGTAGGTGTGGAAGTGGGCCCATTAAGGGGGCCATAGATTTTTTTATTTTTTTATTTCAACTTGTGTGCTCTGGTGGGATTTTGATCTTGGCATGTCCAACATATTTTTATTATGTCATAAATATTGTAATGCCATCTGTAAATACGTCTTATTTCCCAAACATAGCCAGGTAACTAAACTAATTGGGTATAAAATTGTAATACAGTAGTCCCTCTCTTGAGTGGCCAGCCTTACTGCAAAGATATTTTGGTCATATAAGAGAGGTGGCAGCTATAGAGAGGCACACCTAGTCGGCCTTATACAACGGACACCATACACAAAATATATTGATTTATATGGACGTCCAGACATGCAAACCATGTTGAACATACACAAAGCTTTTTAACATAATGTAACCAGAATGTAATATTGTTTCGCCCAACCAAACCATGTGGCCTGCAAACATGACAGACAAGAAATAACTTTTGACCGCAAAGTGCCCGTTGCAGTGGGATAAAATGCCTGAAAAGCTACCAGTTAATAAACATCAGTGTTGCACTGTTGTCAGTGAAAGAATATAGTAGTCAAGATTGGTGTGATTATTTGGTTATATGTTGCTAGACAGACGGATGGATGGATGGATGGATGGATGGATGGACAGTTATTTATTTATCCAATTGTACAATATAATATAATACTAATGTACATTATGGTCTAACAGTAACAATGGGAAATTACAAATGGTTGTCATATTGAATGTACAGCTTGGATATGGGAGACTCCTATTAAGACTAAACAAGTCACTCTCATAGGAGCAACCCTGGTAGATGGTCAATGAGTTTAATTAACATGTATTTCAGCTTGTGTAAATTTATTATTTTCCTATAGAATAAGCATGTTCCATTTGCGCATCATCTGCGCTATACATCTCTACTGCTGTAAACACTAATTGACTGACTTTGTGTTTGCAGAGACAGCTGGGGTCGTCGTTGCACACAGGTAGTCGCCATTGATGCCGTCAATGTGACGCATAATGTGGGCAGCCAATTTCAAGCTTTGCAAATGTGTCGAGAACTCAACAAGGCAAGTGTCTAAGCCTAATATTCAAGTTACTTTGTATAACAGAGAGCACGGTCCAGAGAGCGCAGTAGTGTAGTGGGTAGCACGTCTGCCTGGCATGCCAACGCCCTCAGTTCAAAACCTGGACCGACAGTGTATATATGGTGTAAAAACTTGGCTCTCAACATCAACGACTGTGTATCCTTTGTGACTGACATTTCATTAATGTTGGTCCAGTCTTGATTTGGGACTTAAAAGAACGACTGAGGATGACATGCACCCTCGTAGCGAACACCCTCAGTGCCAGTATAGAAAGGTCGGTTTGGAAATAATCTTCTGAAAAGGCCACTGGTCCTATCCATCTGGTATCAGGGAAGTAAAAAGACTCACACAGGGAAATGAAAAAAACTTTTTTGCAATCACAAAGCCAATTGTCTTGATCTACAAAACCCCTATGGGCACTGCTTTACCTGCTGCTAAAACGCATGCTTTAGTAATGGAGTATACGCTGTAAATATTTTGTCTAGGTGGACACAATCAGTATACAAAACCACACAATATTATTATTATAAGATGCATTTTAAGAACCACCATGTAAGTTATAAACCTAACGTCAACAATGCCTATTCTCCCCAATTCGTCAGTCGCCAAACTGGAACATTACTCTACATTGCATCACCGAGTTTGTTTTGTTGCTGTAACTACTCAAAATGTTACGTCCACATGGTGCACTATATGGCATTACAACAGATGGGACAAGTGCAGCTCTGAATCTAAGGGAATACGAGAAACCAGCATATGAGCTATTCATATGCATATCGAGGAAACAGGGGCATTCGACATGTCACAGCAGCATCATAGTCAAAGAACCTCCAGGCGTTTATTGGTCAACCATCAGAAGCGTGTCTTTATGTCAGTCATCGGGAACTGTGAGATTTCACTAGAACTTTGAAAATAAATTCTTAGTAAAACACAGGCCTGATATTGTTGATTATAGTTGCAAATTGTTAGATTGTAATAACTCTTGTAGGTGTACAGGCCACACAATTGCCTTTTGTTTCCTGTTAAGTAAGGATAAAAACAAGAACTTGGGTAGGTCATATGTAATGTTGTTGAATCAACAGTGTACTATAATCAGACATTATTATGTGTACTGCAGATATTTCTATCAGCCGAACCATTGTAGCATCCATCGTTGACTTTACTTTTGTTGGCAGGCATATGTTGGGTTTTATGACCCTCATAATCAGGACTTCAAGACTGCTGTAGCCACGGGAAACTGGGGGTGTGGAGCCTTCAGGGGCGACCACAGGTTGAAAGGTAAGTTTTATGTTATCATTAGTACTAGTAAGTATACATAATATGTGGTCAGAGAAAGAGTAGAAACAAGTTCAAATTATACAAATACATTTATTTCAGGCAAAAAACTCACATACCATTGATACATATAAATAAAAATACACAGCTTTTTAAAAGTAGATAAGTTAGACACATAAATAGATTTAAAAAAATAAGGTACACCCTGTAATAAGTTAAATAAAGTTAATAAATATGTTTTTAAAAATTCTTTAAAAATAATTAAATAAACTTTAAAAGATAATATAAAATCACTGTTTCACAATACACAGAGATTCGGCCCAGCTAGACCACACAACAATGTCTGTACAATGGTACATATACTTTATCAGGTCATTGTTAATGCTTAGAATCCGTTTTCTAAAACCATAAACATTCTTATGCAATAGGGTGTCAAAAGTATCGATAGCATTATTGACAAACATGCTACTCGCATTGTCCAATCGGTGGTGTCCTGGGATCCGTCTATGCATATTGTTGTAGGCAACTTTACTTTTAAATATGTGCCCTTGTTAAAATTTACCCAGAGTTGGGAACAATAAATTGTACAACAATATGCATGAAGCAGATTTAGTTTAACACCGATGGACAGTGGTGAAATTTACGGATAATGCTGTTAGACCTGGCATAAAAGCTACGCAGATGCCTTAACATATCTTCATAATCCTTCAGGTCATTGCATATCACTACTCCTAAATATTTCGCCTTTTCAACAAATAAAAGTTTGTTACTGTTCATATAAATATCTGGTCATTTCAGATGAAAGCTTCGTGGTTTGATGACCACACATATCAACTTTAATGGATTATATTCAATATCAGTTTCAAAACCAAAATTTGCACAAAATTATTCAGCAAAGCCTGAAGACCACTGGGACTAGGTGCAATAACACATAAATTGTCTGCATAAAACATATGATTAGTGCAGCAGTTGTGTTGTACCTGCATTATTTAACACATTGCTTAAATCATTGATATATACAGGAAGTGGGTAGGGAGTCAAAATCTCACCTTGTTGAACACCGTTAGATATATTACAAAAATCAGAGGTTGTGGAACCCCATTTAATACAAAACATTTGGGTTCTGTACCAGTATAACAAGATTGGCACGAGTAGGTCAGGCACACCTCGATTAAGCAATGTTCTAAAGAGTGTCCAGTGGTCCACTCTATCAAATGCTTTAGATGCTTCTAAAAAGCAAGTAGACACTGGACTGTTGTAGCTTCTATAATACTGAATAACAGTTTTTAATGCATAAATACAATGGTCAGTGGAATGTCTCTTGAATCCAATCTGATTGTCAGTTGTATCCAGATATGATTCCATAAAGTCAAGCAGAATAATCTCAAAGATCTTGGAAGCAACCGTGACGAGCGCGCACGCACACACGCACACACGCATCTATGGACGCATGCATGCACACACGTTGCATTTAATTCATATTATGTTTAATTATGTTGACTGCTAAATTAATGCTACTATAATATGCAAATGAACAGTGAAATTTATGTTACACAAATGTGATTTTGATTTCTCGTTATCTAACATATAATTACTCATTTTAATTACGTAACATAGTGGGGCCATTATGAAAACTTATTCCAGTATAGACTGAAACCAATGTATTAACAGTGTACAGGTGTAGTTTGAAACCAATGTATTAACAGTGTACAGGTGTAGTTTGAAACCAATGTATTAACAGTGTACAGGTGTAGTTTGAAACCAATGTATTAACAGTGTACAGGTGTAGTTTGAAACCAATGTATTAACAGTGTACAGGTGTAGTTTGAAACCAATGTATTAACAGTGTACAGGTGTAGTTTGAAACCAATGTATTAACAGTGTACAGGTGTAGTTTGAAACCAATGTATTAACAGGGTAATACAAGCTCTGCTGCTGTTAACAGTGTACAGGTGTAGTTTGAAACCAATGTATTAACAGTGTACAGGTGTAGTTTGAAACCAATGTGCATGCAACATGCATGCGTGCATGCTGTGTACTCTGCATGTGTGTGTGCGTGCATACAACATGCATGTGCGTGCATGTGCTTGTATTCCAACTGTGTTATCGCCGTCAGTTGACGTCACCAACTTCTATGTGCCAGCTCTCATCCAACTGATGGCTGCTGCGGTGGCAGGACGTGACGTGTGCTACTTCACTTACAAAGACGACAAACTCACCCAAGATATCTACGACATTCACAAGATCATAACAGACCGGGAAGTAACTGTCGGTACGTGTTTCATGTTTCCATTGCATCTTGCAATTCTGTACACGTATCCTCTGAGATAAGCTATAAATTCCAAACCCTCACTTTAATGCTGTTTATAATCCTTTTTTAATAAGAAAACAATATTTCCATAGCAGTTTCTTCAATCTAATCATCACAAGAAACTGCCACAAATTCCAATTGAACTATTTTGGCTATATGTTGTGTGAGAGTGAAGAATGTATCATTGCTGTCAAACGACAACTTATTCACGACAAAGCACTAGTTGTGCTCAAAATGTTGTATATGTTTTGAATTGTGCACACTGAATGTGACATGAATACATTGCATCATATACATTGACACATTTGATTGAATATCGGTATTTTCATTGTGTACATGTCAAATATTGAATAAGTATAATTATCAGAAAAATAGACTAATGAAGTAATCTAATTTTGTCCCTTTGCTACATTTTTGCTCTACATAAAACACCGTGTAGGTTTTAAGGAGGGTCATATTGTGCTTGTGTGAAATTTTGAGTGAAGCTAATCATGATCACTCACATGGGTCACTCAGACATCAGTCAAAGTAATGCCTTTCAGTTATCTGCCTATAGACTTTAATGACTACAGTGGATTTATGACATGCAGTAATCTTCATCAGTAACAAAGATTTTGAGAAAGTATAGTTCTAGTGATACAAAACAACGTTGGTGTTTTGCAGGACATGTGTGGAGCCTCATCTCAAACTACAGCACTTATGGTAGAGGCCAACGGATGAATGTGTTTGAGTTCATCCAAGAACGAGTGATGTCATCCCATCAAACTCCATCACCCCACCCCACTCCATCTGATCCACAGGATCATCACAAAGTCAGGATCATCAAACCGGATCAAAATGAGACAAGGAATTATGATGATGAAGACATGTGGAACCAGACTAAGAGTACAGATTCAGATGTGGAGAAGGGGACCGGTGATGATATAAAGGGGACCGGTGATGGTGTGGAGAAGGGGACCAGTGATGGTATAAAGGGGACCGATGATGGTGTGGAGAAGGGGACTGGTGATGATATAAAGGGGACCGGTGATGGTGTGGAGAAGGGGACTGGTGATGATATAAAGGGGACCAGTGATGATGTGGAGAAGGGGACCGGTGATGATATAAAGAGGACCAGTGATGATGTGGAGAAAGGGACCAGTGATGATATAAAGGGGACCGGTGATGATGTGGAGAAGGGGACCGGTGATGATATAAAGGGGACCAGTGATGATGTGGAGAAGGGGACCGGTGATGATATAAAGGGGACCGGTGATGATATAAAGGGGACCGGTGATGGTGTGGAGAAGGGGACCGGTGATGGTATAAAGGGGACCGGTGTTGGTGTGGAGAAGGGGACTGGTGATGATATAAAGGGGACCAGTGATGATGTGGAGAAGGGGACTGGTGATGATATAAAGAGGACCGGTGATGGTGTGGAGAAGGGGACCGGTGATGGTATAAAGGGGACTGGTGATGATATAAAGGGGACTGGTGATGGTGTGGAGAAGGGGACTGGTGATGATATAAAGGGGACCAGTGATGATGTGGAGAAGGGGACCGGTGATGATATAAAGAGGACCAGTGATGATGTGGATAAAGGGACCAGTGATGATATAAAGGGGACCGGTGATGATATAAAGGGGACTGGTGATGATATAAAGGGGACTGGTGATAAGGTGATGGGGAAACAGTAGTAACAAGGAAAAGGAAACTGGTGATAAGGAGAATGGTTAGATTGATACAGTGGCATAAACGACAGGTTAAACTGTGTGGATCTTTACCCAAGCTGCCATCTTCACCAGAAGTCTTGTTACAGTCTGACTTACTTGTATCACTTGTAAGCATTGTTGCAGTAATTGTAATAATAAGCCGTACATTGTCGCAGTAATTATGAAGAACTTATAGATATCTTGCATATTTGCAAGATAGTTATTAGGGTTGTAATGTATTAATATATCACTGTGCACAGCTGGCAATACAACATATCGATATGCCACAAAACTATTTAAAATCGACATTCCGCATCACTTTGGATGAAAAAACAAAATTGTTTTGTGCAAGATTTGGTTGTTTTTAATGTTACAATAAAAGGATGTGTCCCCTACCACCCATGATGCAATTTGCCTTTGTCCTGCTACTCCAGCCCATCAGTGTGTCATCACACATTTAACAAGATTTAACAAAATTAGATTCCTGTGGCAATCTAATTTTATGTGATAATTATGTGACCGGACACAGCAAAAATGGGTATTAAAATTGTGAAATAGCATTTTGTACCCATTCGTTGAAATATCTTCAGTATATTTTGATTTATTGCTAAAAATGTAGCAAAGTTTAAAAAGGCGACGTTTTGAGAAACGTGGTCATCTCGACTCCTTTTGGCTATCGTGTTTTAATGTGTATTATTTATCAAGGAAAATAAACTGGATAATGAAAAATTAGATTATAAGGTATACGTGCATTTTTAGCAAAATCAAAAAATTGAAGGGATAGGACCTAGACAGCTACTTTAGCTCATCTGCAGAATAGGCCCTTGTGACTTAATGCCCGGTTCACTGTGGCATGTCACGTATTACAGCATGATCAGTGTTTGAAATGCTGTTTTCTTCCATGTGGTCAATGTTGCTAAATATCGCAGCAGACTTCGATAAACATGTGACGTATAATTGCATAGCACTAGACTTCATATATTAACAATGTGGTAACACAATGTTTCTTGCTCAGAAAGCATCATGAGAATATTATGCATAAACTATGATAGTATAGATGTGTCGATGTGTATCAGTGTCTACCAGATCATAGGAACAACCCAGTGTTGAGTGAAACACAGCAGGACTAGTGATGATGAAGAACTTATATTATGACTAAAATATTTGTTTAATCTGTAAGTTTCAAAAAACATGTATTTTAGATATGTGTATTAATACATTTTTTACTTTGTTGCTATTTTTTTTATATAGTTTTTGTGAACACACTGCTTTAAAAGTTGCCTTGTTATTATTGGTCCTTTTTATGTTGGCCAGTGTTTGTGACATTGCTGACTGTCAACTAATCACACACATGTGCACATACAGTTTTTCATCGATGGACTATATTTTGCAATGTAAAGTCATAGGATATGCAAAACTTAATATTTTTAGTTTTCTGTTATTTACACTTGTACAATTATGTGTAAAACAAATTATTTTCTGTCAGCTGCACGGGAAGATGTTATGATTGTTGCCATGCATATCCAAGAATGTGTATCATTAAAAACTGTATGGATTTACAACCGAGTTGTTTTATGTTGTAACTGGACCAGACTGCATTAATTTCCACTCACTGTAATTATCGTGGCTTTGTGGCAGTGAGTTACAGCACCCATGTATAAGAATTAATTATCTGCAGCGGCATGAACAAGAAGAAGTTTATTTGATTTACCCCAAATACATAATTAAGCAGTGTTACATCGGTTTTGATTTGAAGAAAATTAGTAGGTAATGTATACATATATATTACATATACATACAAATAGTTAATAAAATTTAAACACAGCTCATACATACACATACATCCGCCTACAAATTACATTTATCAAATAAAGACGTCAATACGATCATCAAACTTGATGCCAATGGGGTGGGTGACTCCTAGTAAGACAAAATTGTCGCTGTCATAGGAGCCAGCCCAATTTTGATGATGTCATTGCTCTATTAGCCAGATGTCTGTCTCATACATGTAAGTTATCTTTGTCATGTGTATACGTGGCGATGTTCTTGTACATATATTAGTATTTGAGTGCTACATGATATTTGTAACTTACTGGTTTTGTAGACATGAGTAGCAGTTGGGCAGTGTGCTTATATCACTATATACTTGTAAAAAGCATTTGTTTACATACAATGTGAATCCACATAAACTATGAGTGAATATATTTTATCTTTGACTATTTTGTGGTATGAGGCAAATTATATTTGAGACATTTCATTGCAAATTCATATTTACTTTTAAAAGTATATATATTTTTTATGTTTCGAGTCTTATAATTGTGTATATTAGCAAGTGGGGTAATATTCCAGTTTAATAAGTAAACTGGCAAGTCTGTGTATGTATTTAAAATAAAATTTAAATTCTTACAACTTTAAGATATGTTCTACTTTTAATAAATGAACTTCTTTAAATAGAGGTTCAGTATGGGTATCATAATTGTTTAAGGTTATTATTGGTACTACTTTTTAGTCCTTTGGCCGAAGATCCAAGGGACTATTGCCATCACTCTGCGTCCACCGTCCGCCGTCCGCTGCCGTATCTCGGAAACCGTTCAGCAACTTTTTCTCTAATTTTGCATCGACATATCTTAGGGCACTGCCACTATGCACGAGAAATCTGTATTTGATTAAATCATTCTAAGGGCTTCCCAGGGCCTCCAAAACTGGTAAAAATGTAACATTTTACCCATTTTTTCAAAAACTGTTCAGCAACTTTTTCTCTAATTTTGCATACACATTTCATGTGGTAGTGACACTGTACACAAGAAATCTGTATTTGATTGAATCATTCTAAGGGCACCTAATGACCCCCCAAAAAGGACCCCAAAACTGGTAAATTTTTACATTTTGCCTATTTTTTTCAAAAACTCTTCAGTGACTTTTTCTCTAATTTTGCATAGACATTTCATGTGGTAGTGCCACTGTACACAAGAAATCTGTATTTGATTCAATCATTCTAAGGGCTCCAAAGGTCCCCTAAAATGCTAAATTTACTAACTAAATGGTCTACTGTAACAGCAGATCTAGCAGGCTTGCAGTCCTTTTGTTCAACTAATCCCTTTTCCCACAACATCTGTCACACCTCACTGTGGCTGGCTGGTGAAAGTGTGACTAATCTGTAATTGGTCACTAGCAGAGGCTTGGGTCACTGTGGCTGGTGGTGGAAGGTGTGACTAATTTATAAATGGTCACTGGCAGAGGCTTGGGTCAACACACTGCTGTACCAGAAGCAGAACACTATTCCCCTTCCCAAAACATCTGTCACATGCGGAGTCTGTGTCATGTATGGATATATATTTTATGCAGTTGTTTTATATAAGCAGAAATTAATTGAAATTAGTTATTCTTAGGCCACAGAAAAGTAATTCCCGGTTTCTCATCGATGCATGTATTTAAAAATATGTGCCACAACATTTTATTTTCTATTATAATTATTCCTCTAACTGCAAGATGTGGTGCAATAAGTGAACAGTAAACCTGTAAACATTTTACTTCCATCATAACCCTTAATGATCTGTAACTATGATTCACCAAAAAACATTTGATTAATAATTACCTACAGGGTCGTTTGATTTATGCTGGGCAGAAACTGTTTCTGCCCAGCAGAAACGGCAACAATAGGAAATACATGCCATTGATATGCAAATCTGTTCTTTTTATAGAAAATTTCAGTTTCTTTCTGTACCTGTCTACGTATGATAACCATTTGTCTGCCCTGCTCACAATAAACATCACATGAATGATAAAAGAAAGATCACTGCCAGTTAACTTGTGGATTATTATTATTATAAACTGTTCTGCTACTGCTTGGTGGACAGTTAATTAGTGGGTCAAGTTCAAATACATCAGCACGTTTTTCACACCTGCATGGTAGTTTAGGCTCAGTAGTGTTCTGGCAGCTACTAAACCTATAGGCTTGATTGAAAAGGATAGTTGGCAGAAGAACTGACTTCAAAGCACCATTGCATCCATTTAGCCAGGCAGTAGTCACACTGTCCCAGTGTCTGCTGCTATGTTTATATAATAATTATATAGGCTTAATGATCCCAATACGCCAATCTGTTGGCACAATGTCAGATAATAGAACTAGGTTAAACATCTTAACAATAACTATAATTAGTTCTGTGGGGCTGATTTTTTTTCTTCAAAAACTGTTCAGTAACTTTTTCTCTAATTTTTCATAGACATTTCATGTGGTAGTCCCTGCTATTGTTTGATAGACTCCTGTTAAACTGGACAGTTGCCTGTAGGTTTTAAACTGTGTCAAACAGTGAGACTACCTTTTGCTCTCAAATAATCTGTCCTCTTAGTTTTACACATAAAGACATATTCTAGCATAACTTGATAAGTTTTTGTAGCAGCACATTTGTACTTCCAGTGTATCATTGCAACATAACATACACACTGTGTGCCACATTTGAATGTCATGCATGTAATATTTCCCTGCAGTCCATTTGCATATATAATGTAAAACTTCAACAGCCGTTTTCTTCATTTTCACTTTTTGACCCTTACCATGTTCAATGCTCTATAACTTTGCCAATTTTTGTAGCAGTCATAATTTTTGAAACCGTGTAAAGCACCCTACCCAACCTTTACAAGAATGTAAGAAAACAATGTTACAATTTTTCCGACTTATCACTCATTTGGTCATGGGTTACAAATAGACTTATTAGTCCACAGGACTTCAGGGCCACTTGGCCCATTTTTTAAGTTTTAAAATGATATTTCCTTGATGTCCCCATGCCACCATGCAATAGTGAATACGGGATAATATTAATGGGTTATATATAATATAACTTTCATTCCTATAGTTAGTACATGTTTTAATTGGTTTAAAATGCCAATTGTTTTGGAACACTTGTTAGATATTTTTTCTGTACGTTTTTTTTCAGTTTAAGTTGGTGTCGAAAGTCAATCCTAAAAAAATTAATTAATTCAGGTTTTCAATATTGACATTGTCTATTATGGAGTAATGAAGACCCATAAGAATATCAAAAATGTCAAAAACCAAAATAAATATAAACATACAATAATTTTTGATTAGTAATTTATACTTAATAAAAACAAATTGTATTCACATCGCCAGCACCTAAAATGGTTGGGGTGAACCATTGATAAGTACGGTACTCCTGTTCACCCCCTTTCCACATTCAACATTGTATTCGTTTGACGTGTAATGTTAAATATTGAAGGAACTAAATGATTTATTTATTTACTTACTTATTTACTTACTCTATTCTTAGCGTAGGAGTATGTACGTATTTATTACACATGTATTTTGATTTTGTTTTGTTTAACAACAGTTAGTTTATATTTAACCATTCATTAACTTTTGTGCGTGTTGTCAGAACAAGATATAATAGATCAATTATAGATCAAACATCAATTTGATGAAATAGTCAAGGCAGACAATTAAATTTGTCAATTGGTTTGAAATTGAAACAGTAAAAAGTTATAACAAAGATAAAAAACACTTGCAGGTATTTTTATTGAGACAGCAGACAGCTGGAACAACTTGATATTTTCACAAATTAGATAAGAAATAGTGAGAAAAAAATTATCAACAAAATCTGATGTTTGAAGATTATGAAACAAGTACAGAATTTACAAACAATAAAGCCAGTGAGATTGATAATGATGAGACAGATACGTATAAAAAGAAACACTGCACTATAGAATTATTTATGCAAGTAGTAGTATAAAACTTGTTTTTCATGTTGTTTTGGAAACTATATGCAGTGATTAGGATTTTGAAGTGATAAAACATTGATCCTAATAATTACTGTTGTGTTATAATTGATTATTATTAATTTGATTAAGAACTTTTACACCATGTCTAAATAATTGTCAACGAACTAGTATAATCTTGAAGAGTCAGGATTGTAGGTGATGAGCAATTAATGCAGACCATAATATTTGTTATTTTATTTTATTTTGTGATCTCGTGCACATTCACATACACCCATCCTCTTCTCACACAAAGACTAGCACATGCATCAGTGCATGCGCACACTTACAAACATACACACGCTCACAAATCTAAATAAATGTTTAACACAAAATCGTACTGAAAATATTATTTTTTCAAAGACAAGAATATTTTGAACACTGGATCACCCAGAAGAAATGGAGCATTCCAGTGAACAGTCCATCGTGTTTACAAGTCGGCTTTATAGCTGTGGTAGTTGTCAATGTAAATATATGTATATATATGGATATGCCACAAATAACCGGCAGGTGTATGAAGATGTGTCAGTGTTCCCACATGTATACGAGTATATATGATTTATGGTGATAAAATGATGCAACAAAACACACATTCCAAAATGACATTAGCACATCAAAGTACATACGTTCTTGAAGGTATGAGCTACAGATTAGTATAATGTATAAAATTACATACACTTATTCTTTGCATAGCCAACATTGTGATCAACTGATAATTTCTTACATGCGATAATCAATTAAAATTGCAGAATCCCATCTCAGCCTTGGTCTTCCTCTTCTTCATCTGCCACCCTCTTGCAAACAACTATTGTTCTATATAATATGTGAATATACACCGACTTTGTTTGATGGAAACATTATTGCAGTTTGATGAAAAGACAAGAATCATCATGCACAGATTTGTTTAGTTAAAATCGAATCAGCTTTGTGTACAGCGTTTTCAAATGCAAAAACAATACTGATATGTTTCCTACCGAGCGAGTAACTGACGGTGGCGCCACATCATGGATGCTGGATAATCGAGGATATAACGCCACCATTTGTGTGAGCACGGTGCATTATATATTTGTTTTCGTTATCCAAAACATCTAATTGTATTATATATATATATATATATAATTATGAATAATATTAATTGAGCGCTTGCAAAATAAATTAATTCGTTAAGTGACGCCATCTTACGGCAACAGACAAAAACAGAGGGACCGCCTAAAAGGCAGGCCAGGCGGGTCGAGATAGCCATTATATAAAAAGAGGCTATCTTTCACTTAAGCTTAAATTATTAGTAGCGAACCACAGGTAATCCCTGTGGTTCGTGATATGTTTTGATTTCGAAAAAATATACGTTAATTAATTAATTCAATTATTAATTACTCGTAATTGTGCTAATGGTAGGGCATACGTGGACGTTGGTAGGTTAGTGCGTGTAGAAAATTATAACACCAAAATAATGCTTGAACGCGGTCGCATAATAAACCTTTAGGTAAGATTTAATCGATTGAGATTGGAAATATACCGTTTTTGTTTGGCAAAAATGCGAACGTTAAAGTTCCACTAATTAAATTACGGAAGCGAGAACTACACAACAGCGGTGATTTCTTTACGTTTCTGTGTGATCGATGCTCACTTCAAGCCCTCCCGTTTGCTGATGACAAGGCCGACGACAACATCAGCGACCATCCGTCGATCTTCACACAATCTAACAACCGAGATGAGGGACGTTGTCCTGATGGCAACGACCACCTGTCAGTCACTGATGGTGACCCCGCTGACCAGTCATCAAGTGAAGGACCCCTTGACTTTAAATGTTTACGGTCAAAGGGTCTAAACTTTGTTCATTTGAACTCTCGCAGTCTTCTGCCGAAACTTGACGAGCTAAGAGTTCTCGCAGCTAACACTAAAGTTGCGGTGATCGGCATCACCGAGTCTTGGTTAGATGCGTCGGTCACAGACTCGGAAATTAAAATCACTGACTATAGTATTCTCCGGCTCGACAGGAATCGCGAGGGCGGTGGTGTATGTATCTACATTAGAAGTGACATTGCTTTCAAACCGAGAGACGATATATATACAAATCTAGAAACTGTCTGGGCTGAACTGTTTTTACCTAAGACCAAACCTATTCTAATTGGTGTATGCTACCGTCCACCCAAACAGATGAACTTTTTTAATATACTCGAACAATGCTGCTTGGAATGTAATTCTTTCACCAATCAAGAATTCATCATAATGGGTGACTTTAACGTTGACTACTCTCACCTGAATACTCACACTAATCAGTTGCATGTGTCACTGAAGCATTATATGTCTATGTTTGGTATGACCCAGCTTATTAACACACCTACAAGGATTACCAGTACAACATCCACCATCTTAGATCTCATCCTCATTTCAGACCCCGATAAAATAACACAATGTGGTGTATTGGATCTTGGCTTGAGTGACCACCAATTAATACATTGTACACGCAAATGTAAGAAAATTCCTGTTAATCAACACAATGGTGTGACTTTAAGATCGCTCAAAAACTACAGTAAGGAAATGTTAGAAGCAAAACTGCAGGAGGTAGATTGGCAGGATGTATCGGATATTAACTCTGTACACGAGGCTTTTTATCATTTTAAATCTAAGTTGATGGCCGTTATTGATAACATTGCCCCTTTGAAGTATGTCCGGATCAAACAGCGTACCGCCCCATGGATGACCGGGGAGATACTGCATCTCATTCATGAAAGAGATCGGGCATTTACAAAATTCAAAAAGACTAAAGACATCAGTTGGCACGGAAAATACACTTATTTTCGAAATCAGGTTCAATATAAGAAGAAACAGGCCAAATCAGACTTCATTGCTAACAAGGCTAACGAATTCAAACAACAACCAAAGAAATTATGGCAAATGCTGAAAGGCCTCGGAACTTCGTCTCAGTGTAAAACTAAGCCAGGAAGTATAGGACTAGTTATTGATAACAACATTTGTTTTGATAAATCAGTGGTATCTGAGCATTTTAACAAATATTTTACTAATGTAGCCTCAACACTGGTTGGCAAACTTCCACCAAGTAATGGTAAATATGAAGAGAAACACATCCAAGACTTCTACAGGTCAATGGGTGTCACCAGTAATAGTTTCTGTTTTAGTGAAGTCAGCGAGAACAAAGTACTAAGTATTCTTAGCAAACTAAACTCAAACAAGGCAACTGGTTTGGATCTATTGTCACCCAGATTTATCAAGGATGGTGCCAAGCACATTGCATCTCCTTTGGCGCATATTTTAAATTTGTCTTTGTCCACCGGCGAAATTCCAAAAGATCTTAAATCAGCAAGGGTGATGCCCATTTACAAAAAAAACAGTAAGAAGGAAGCCGGTAATTACAGGCCGATCTCGATTCTTAATACTATCTCGAAATTATTTGAGAGGATCGTCTATCAACAGCTGGACGAGTATCTCCAAGCACATCAGATCCTATATGAATATCAATCTGGTTTTAGATCCTCATATTCTACTGAAACATGTTTAGTACATCTCACAGACTTCCTAAAACAGGAGCAAGATAAAGGTAATTATATAGGTATGGTGCTTCTTGACCTTCAGAAGGCTTTTGACACCGTAGACCATAAAATTATGCTTCAAAAACTCGAAGCTATAGGACTTCACAAATCTGCCATAGTCTGGTTTCAATCATATTTATATGAACGACAACAAACAGTTGACATTGGTGGTACCTTATCAAAACCAATGACTGTCACATGTGGTGTACCTCAAGGGTCAATTCTCGGACCCTTACTATTTCTAATATATATTAATGATATTCCATCGGCTGTTCGCTGCAAACTTCTTTTGTACGCTGACGATTCGGCTCTGATAGCTTCGGGTAAGAACACCCAACACATCCAAGAAAGTCTCTCTTCGGAGCTTGAGGCAGCCAGAGAATGGCTGATAAATAACAAACTGTCCCTCCATCTAGGGAAAACTGAATCAATCCTTTTTGGATCGAAACGTAAACTCCACACATGCAACTCCATTCAGGTGAAATGTGCTGGCAACACATTGACGTGTCAGACGCATGTTAAATACCTAGGTGTAGAGTTAGATCAGTCACTAACTGGAGAAGGAGTGGCTGAGAAGATAGTTTGCAAATCAAATGCTAAGTTAAAATTTCTGTACAGGCAGACAAGAAATGTCAACATGAAAACAAAAAAACTACTTACTTCTTCCTTAATACAATGTCATTTTGACTATGCCTGTTCATCATGGTTCTCGGGTTTAACCAAGAAATATAAAACAAGACTACAGTGTACCCAGAACAAGGTAATCCGTTTCCTTCTTAATGCACCAGCCAGAACCCACATTGGATCAACGGAGTTTAGACAGGTCAATATGTTACCAGTGGATCTACGGGTCAAGCAACTAAAATTGAACCTTGTCTATAATATTGTCAATGACAGAGCACCGATTTATTTGTCCGATTCTGTCAACGTAACACGCAAGCAGCACGGTATAAATACAAGATCTAGTACTTTGTCTCTGCATGTGCCGTATGTTAAATCTTTTGGTCAAACTTCTTTTTACTACACAGGTATACAGGCATGGAATGAATTGCCATATAACATACAAGGTGCTCAGAACAAGAACCAATTTAAACTTTTAGTGAAACAGTTTTTGTTCAATTATCTTAATGATCAGGAAGCCAGCTCATTTATATACTTTTAATTCAATCTTATTTTTGAGGTACCTACCTGTATTTTATTTTTATATATTTTTATTTATAATATTTTTAAATTTTGTTAAGAGTTTAATTTAAAAAAAACTTGTATTATGTATTTGTAGCACATGTGTCGGTTTTTCAAATGACTTAATAGTGCTTATAATCAGGAGGTAATGCCTCTTCTTTCTTAATATCATAATTATGAACGTCCTTTGACATTTCAACAGTAACTATAGTATTTATTTATTATTGTTTTTTTAGTATGTTATTTTGTCATATTCTATTTATATCTGTGTCATGTATTTGTTTGTCTGTCCAAGGACCACAATGGAAACAAGTGCTTGCACTTTCTTGTGTCATCCTTTGTATTTAATGTACCCTGTATTTATATGTTATGTATGTACAAGCTTACATTTTATATTGAATAAAAAAAAAAAATAATCATACACGGGGCAGGTCCGCTGTTTTTGTCTCGCCCGCCTTTTATACTGTCCCAAACTAGACGATGTGAATCGGTTGGTGGACTATCGGGTTGTTTCACCACCCGTTGCACCAGCGCATGAAATGTTTTGCAATTCCTGAATGGTTAAAAGTGAGCATTTCTTTTGCCGGCGAAACATTATCGACACAAGTTTTACAGTGCAATGTGTACGATGTCATGGGCTGTCTTGGTAAGTCAAACTTGCAATTACTGTTGTCTTTCAACAGAGAGTATCTAATGGGGAACCGTGGTTCTGTTATTGTTGCTGTGCCTGTGCCGTTGTGGACTTGGCCAATAGGAATAGCAATAGTCGGCACACCGTACACGGTACAGGCATGACATTACGACTAGTAGTACTACCGGCTAATCGCCGATCCAATGAGCAAAATTGCTTTGAGAAATGTTAAAAAGTTAGTCAAAATTTTATTTTAGTTTTGGCCACCTGCGATATAGAGCCAAATCCAAGGTTTGGGCGTTCGCATAATTGGCAATGACCAATGTCGACGAAGGATCGAAACGAAAGTAGAAGTAAAACTTAAAGGATATTGTAAAATCACCTAGTTCCTGTTTGGCTGTTCACATTCCTGGGCTTTATTCCATCTGGCTCTGCAGGGGTCATGTTCTAGTTAGACTTCCTGTCCGTTGCACACGAAGAAAAATGCAGTGTATTTTTGAGAAATGATTTTTTTTTAAATTCACATGCTGTGACATAAGTGCATTTGAGTAGGGAGATTTTCATGTGTGATTGTAGGAGGTGTTGACTGTAAAATGGTGGATTTCTAGATGATTTGAATAAGCGGAAGGATATTTGGCAGCAATTTGCCTGTGTGACCTGTTTGCGGAGTAATTCTTGCCGGCATTTGTAAATATTGACGGGTGTCATATATACAGGCATTTTACGAGAGCTGGAAGTATGCAATTTTTGTTAAAATCTATCGGCATGTCAATGAGATGATGATAACAGCAGGTGAGAAGTTTAAGACATTTTATATATTTCTTATCAGACAAAACGTTAACATGGTCGCCTATGGGAAAACCAACAGTGGGCTGACCCCAATAAAGACCCTGGCAATGGAAGCATGCTATTGTCATTGCACAATCATGGAGGATGCATTTTACTTCAAATATCTTGAAACAATCACTGATAATATATGTATGGCAAAACAACAGTTGAACGGGACAAACCGTTTTTGGATATTATAGACTTCTCATCAGTCTGCAAGTCCAAATCACAGTGTCGGAACACATGTCTTATAAGGGGGGTGGGGTGTGTATGCTACTAGTTAAGCCTCAATTTGCAAATCTGTATGAAAATGAACCAATGACACTGCAGCAGGGTGATCCATCAATCTTTTTTGTTTACTTCTGCTAGTTAAACACACTTGAAGATCTTGTCATTGACCCTAAAGAAGCCTGACAACAGTGACTAGCTGGAGTCATCTGTAGCCAGAGACTGTTATCAGATACTGTCTACTGGCAGGACCTTCTGGCCAATCAAGCAAGTGGCATTGTTTTCTGAATGTCTGCTAATTAGGCTGTGTAATATTGTGCAATTGAATTGCATAAGACGTCTGGCCTTTTGAGAATTCATACCCTAAAGTGACTTTTTGTTGATATTTACCTTTGTAAATAGGGCACAAGGTCATAAAATCAATATAAATTTGAATGTAACATATAACAACTCGCTGTATTGAATATTCTTATAAAACACATATTGGACTTTCTGGAAAACTGTTATAGGAGTTCATACATGCCACCTGAGTATGTTGTGCTAGATTATAAATTGTCTGGCAGTGAAATGCTTATTTACACGGTGCCCTGTCAAGTAGGGTGGCTCTTTTGAAATGTGTATAAAAAACAAACACGTGGATGAATTATAAAAAAAACCACACAGTGTATGAGATAGGAGAACCTATCAAATGTGTTAGTTTCAACATTTTTCTCCAAACTTGCCTTGCCTACTTGGGGTCATGTTCTAGTTAGACTTCCTGTCCGTTGCTCACGAAGAAAAATGTAGTGTATTTTTGAGAAATGATTTTTTACAAAATTCACATGCTGTGACATAAGTGCATTTGAGTAGGGAGATTTTCATGTGTGATTGTAGGAGGTGTTGACTGTAAAATGATGGATTTCTAGATGATTTGAATAAGCGGAAGGATATTTGGCAGAAATTTGCCTGTGTGACCTGTTTGCGGAGTAATTCTTGCCGGCATTTGTAAATATTGACGGGTGTCATACATACAGGCATTTTATGAGAGCTGGAAGTATGCAATTTTTGTTAAAATCTATCGGCATGTCAATGAGATGATGATAACAGCAGGTGAGAAGTTTAAGACATTTTATAGGTCACGTTTTCTTATAATCAGACAAAACGTTAACGTGGTTGCCTATGGGAAACCAACAGTGGGCTGACCCCTGCATGTGTGGTGGCCATGAACCACAATTAGGATCCGTCACGGTCCGTCATTACCCACTGAACTGGTTTTAGTGCCCCTGATTACAGCCCAACTTCTTCCTTTGGATAGCGAGTTAATTGATAAAGCCATTAAAGGTAAAACACTAAGGCTGATCTGCCCTGACTTGTTCATGTGACTGTGAGTACATTATGTTTAGCTTCCAAGGTTGTTACTATCAAAATTTTGAAGTCTCAAAACTTGAACAATTCAACATTTCTCCCAGAGCAACAAAACATGTCTGGTTTCTTTGCACACACCACCTATATGCTCACACTATAGGGTTGGTTTTCTGCCAGGTAGAAAGGTATTTCTGCCATGCCCAGGGCATCAATAGGGGAGAAAGGTATTTCTGCCGGGCAGAAACAGTTGCTGCCTGACAGAAATGGCAACAACTAGGGAATACATGCATACTTGATAGGAAAGTGTGACTGTTTTATAGAATATGTTGTCAATATCTTTCTCTACCTGTCTATGTGCAGTCTGTAAATCCAAAACTAGAGTACGAAACTGTAGCCTGGAATCCCTATACAGAAAATAACAATACCCTCGAAAAAATTCAAAGAAGTGCAGCTAGATTTACTTTAAATGACCACCACTGCACAAAAACGTAATCGGCCTCATAAACAAACTTGGTTGGCAGACTCTAGAAAGAAGACGATTACAACGCCAACTTACCTTCTTCTACAAAATAAAACACAACCTCCTGAACATTACCCTACCACAACATCTTAGTCCCATGCTCCTGTACACGAAACAGCGATCCAAACAAGTATATGCATGCATAAATACATATGCATATTCATTCTATCCTAGAGTCATAAGAGCTTGGAATCTACTCCACCCAGAAATAGTAAGCCTACCCACACTACACCCATTTCAACAAGCTCTGAATACCATCCACCTTGTTGCTCCAGACTATAGATAAAGACAGAGACTGTGTTTTAATCTGCACAAATTATTGCATTTGTTTTACATAATTATTTGTTTTATTTTTCAAATTCAGTTTCACGCACCCTTTGCAATCCTCCTAGGTTAGTCCCAGAAGGGGCTGTGTGGAGAAACAACACCTAAGATCTGAATAAAAGTACGAGTACATTTGTATAATAACCTATTTTTGTCTCTGCCTTTCGGTGCTTGCACATCCCTAGTGATTCCTTGGTTTTAATACAGTGGCTATGAGTATTGTGTTAGATGTATGCTTACTATCTTTTACACCACAAAATCCCACCACTTATATTCATTTGTGTGCATTTTGTTGTGCCCATGTGGCATGTGTACAGGACTTGTCACCTGACAACACATGGGCTGCAGCATTCCGTTGTTCTATAGTTCTCTTATTTATGCTGTCAGTCCCTGTGTACCCCAGTTTTATTACCAGCCTAAAAGTTGGCTGGCAATTAAAACTAATTATCACCTGGTCATCTTGTGGCCAGTGGAAAGCCTGGTTTTGAAGCACCTGGCCACTGCAATATCCAACTAACTAGGCTAGCTGCTAGAGCTTGCTATTGTTTCAGTGGTTGGGTGAGCTGGTAAGACTGTCTAGCTGTCTGTATTTAATAATTTGTTGGGGCTATCATCACAAGATGACACAGTAATGGTGTAAGAAGAAAACAGGGATGTTCAGAAACTAGGGGAGAAAGGTATTTCTGCTACACGGGCAGAAACTGTTTCTGCCTCACGGTTTCTACCATGAGGGCAGAAACATGCCAACCCTGTCACAGTAACTAGCACATATAGTTGAACTGCGTCTGCATTATATCCCACAGATTCACTTTCCTCCAAATTAACAATTAAATACTTCGCTTTTTAAATCACCCAGTTAATATGTGCACAGTATACCCAAGCCCTGGCTTCAAATACGGCTGAGCACTGCCGTTTGCCGCAGTGCTCTCATGGCAACTGTGCCTCAGAAATTAAACAATTATTCGTCACCAAACTGACCATGCCTTATATGTCATAATGGTGGCCAACTAGCCATGCCTGCCAAAATATACAAAAGTGAAACAGGATTTGCTCTTACGTAAACTTCACATTTTGAGGCTTGCATGTCCATCATCCATATTATGGTTCTGGAATTAAATTACTAATTTCTGACATTATGCATCTGGGGGCTGGGGGTGGTATGGAATTTCACAGTGGGCAGAAATACATTCATGGTAAAAAAGTTCATAGAAATAAAGGCTCAGTTTTGGCTGGGAAAAGGTCACAGGAACTAAAGTCCCTGAATATGATTTTACTTGAAGACTACATACAAAAACAATTATTTTGCATTTTTTCAGTGGTGTTTCAACACAAACTTTAAGCTTGATGAGGGGAGATGAATATTCCAAAGAATCTCTGCCACAATCTTGTATATTCTCGCTGATAATTGAACAGAATAAACTTTAAATGATGCATGATTATAATGAAAATTCCAATTTGCGAAAGAACTGTCACGTAGTTTTACACATTTTAATTGATATTTGAGCACAAGTGAGATTTATTATTTCTAAGTGACTTAAAAAAAAATCATAATGCACTTATTATTTTGTTATCTTTAATTTAATTTTGAATATGAAAACACAAATTTACTCGAATGTATTTAATATTTCCACTTAGATTGTAAATACAACGAACTTTAAACATAAAATTGTGACTTTCGTTTTGTGACTTTCCTGTGTCTTTATTTCCTACATTCACACTTACATCTGATTAAGTTTAGAGTCACTGTTGCTCACTTAACATGTGGCACACCGCTTCTTAATACGACTGATGCTTGTAGGAGCCCACTGATGGTACAATATGGTGTGTAACTGCACAGAATGAGTTTTCTGCCCCCTGCGAAAAAACTGAAACAGAGCACACTCGATAGTTGGAAAAAGAAAGACAGTCCTGTATCGAAACCAGAAGATACAGCACAAGGTAATTTATGAGGTGACATCCATCGTAGTCAGTTGTGGAATGTGAAAAGGTAAATGTTCCTTGTTAGTTTATTTAAGTAGCATATCTGTCTGTAATATTGTATTAATTTATATGTATACTTTTTTCTAATGAAGTATATTTGTGTGTACTTTGGGGGTTGTGATGAAGTATCTTTTTATCACCATTATATTATTTTTTCGTATAAATTATAAATATTAACTTAATGGCACCAAAATCCTTAGAAATCAAGCTCAGAGGCATGTATCAAGACGACATGCAGTTGTTGGTCAATCTAAAAAAACAATTGTTTATTCATTGTATGCTTTGGATTCCATTTAAAAAACTGAATCGTATTATCACAACAACACAACAACAGTCAGCCATTTAGCAAATCAAATATATTGGTTGGGGGAAATCATTTGCTAATCCCATTGTATATATATCGTATTCGTTCTTTTTAGCATACATGCCCTAAGTAGCATACACCCCCTTTTTCAAGAAAGAAAGTTCCACCTGCATCCACAGTCTTTGCAAAGTTCCAGTTAGGTTCAGTTACGTTGATATGTCATCCAGGCTAAACTAAAGTCTAAACTTGAGTGTATGCAGAGGATGGCATGGCCTGCTCTATGATTTTGTCCATGCCTTAGCACCACTGCCATGCATATCGTTTCTTTTCTGCTCTCCACTGCTAACTTTTCTCTCCATTGAGAAGAAGTTTTAAATATGAAGTAACCATAAATAATTGACAAAAAAGTTTTTTTCTAATTCAGAGTGACATGCATGTCAATGGCGCCATGTTTATTTAAAAAAAGGAAATGAACGATCTAGTGGCGCCACATAGCGGAGTACAGTAGAGACAGTAAAAATACACATAATTTCCACCGTGTGGCACCACCATTTTGTCGCTTTCACACTAAGCATACTAACGCTAAAAAAATGAATGCGGTATATTAAAATAAAATCTACAGTGGCTTAAATGGAATGCAGTTTTTATTGTGCATTTCTCTCTCCATCTAGTGACTCTAGTCACTAGGTTTTGTAACTGTCAACGATATCAGAACAAACTTGAAATTAAATTAGATGGAGTACTCTACTCTGTGAGTATGATTCTTAATGTTAATATATTTTTTTGCATTCATGTATATTATATTCCTGAAGATACGTTTTAAATATATATATCTTCCGTCATCTACACTTTTGTTTATAGTGTACACATTTGTCTGGATGTTTCAAGGAACCCATTCCTTGTGGAATGTAATATTTTTGGGTATCGTCAAACATGTTACATTTAGTACTGTGCTCATATTGATCGATTCTTGAAAACTTGTAGAGAGTTCGTGTACTAGGACTACCGCTGAAGGAGAAACATCTCACAAGTAAGCATCACATGGGGGTTGTTTATGTCACATTTAGTATTGGGCACTCACAGTCTCACACTGCTGAAATCCTGGACAGTTAACATAAAACATCTGTTGGATTACACGTCCATTCAGTTAATCCTGTTCAATTACTTTAATTTTTTGCTAAATATTCATGTTTGAATTTGTAACAACAAATATACAAACTAAGTTCTTATATAGCGTGGAATCCAAATCCAGTTCATAGGACTGTTCAATGCACTGTACAGTTTCCCCCATGTCCATTTCAAGGGTGCAAATTTCAAATTGCAAACACTCTTTCAAGCTTATTAAACTTAAATTTGGCAGACAGTAAGAATACCATCAACATATATGCAACCATTCGCGTGATACGAGTTCAGTTTTGATGAACTATTGTTGAATTATTACCAAAGTTGCATTTACCGTCTCCTATAACTGAGTCGGGTCTAAGAATTCTAATGAACTATTCATCGGATGCAGCCTAGCCGTGTCCGCCGGAATAAACCGGTGGCTTTTGTGAACCGGCGGTGTCGGGTCGATAACTTGAGCATTTTGGCAAATTGGATCAGCGGGACGGATTTTGAATCAGCGGCTGCCGATTCACAGGCCTTAATTTCGAACACTGAGAGCTCTCTGACTGGACAGGTGTCATTTTCATAGATTAGATCACATATCTGGTATATGTAATTTTGCATGAATCTATATATATATATATATATATAATATATATATTTATATACTGTCTCTGTTACAGTTCACCGATAGAGCCTCCTCTCAACCATAAAGGTATGGACATCACAATCTCACCTGCATGGCTATGTCTAGAGACCCGTGGATCCTTCTTTTGGGTTGTAGTATTACAAAGTGTATAACAAATACATGAAACTATCAGAAAATAAGTGCACAATAAAATAAGTCCAGGAGACTCCTCTAAGACTTTCATGGGCACTCTTAAAAATTTAAATTAAGTTACTAGGCCACACAAATTGCATTGTTACGAGAGAGAGCGAAGGAATACAAATGTTTAAATCTATGATTGCAGCTATGTAAATACAAAGTATTTCTGTGCAATTACAGAGAGTTTTCCATCCATGTAGGCGTTGTCTCTTGTCTTATTAACGTTAACAGTATTTTTTCCATTACGTTATCATGATTATTGTTTACAGTCGAGTTACACTTTACGTTGATGTCACACTGTTACAGTTCCCATTGGCCGCAAGAGTCAGACACTGTCCAAGGAGACAACCAACCAAAAAGATTTGGGAAGTTTGTCAATGGATCGGCAAAACAGTATGGGAGGACAGAGAACAGGTGGGTCCTCATTAGGACCATGGAGACAGCTGATGGTCCTAAGTAAGGGACCATTGTTGGACACAACTCATTGCATCAAACCCTCCTCAGTTCATTTAACCCACTGTGAATCAGTGTAATTAATTATCAGGTCTGCAGTTTGTGATTAGTTTAATAGTATCCACAGTCAGTCTAAAAAATTCTGTTCTTTTGTTAAATAAATCAAAGAATTTACTTTGCTCATAGTGTGTAGAGGCAGATCTTGTACGCTTTCTTACTGAGTTACTACTGAACCCGGTTGAAAATAATTTAATGATTTCATCAAAACTAAATAACACATTTTTGCAAAATGAGACAAGCAACACATTTTGCCATTAAACTTTTGTAATTTGTATGCAGTGGCCTAGGGATCAGTAAATTTGAAAAGTTTCCCCTAAAATGTTACCAGTACCAATATTTTACATGTACAGTTTTGTAATGCATCACATTGTAAGTTAAGAGTAGCATTGCCAGGCACATGTTATCCATTTCAGAAATGCAAATTTTTGATTTGAAATTTCATTTCAGAAAAAAAGTAAATTCTGTTACAATTAATAAACTTACTATTTCTAAATGGCAAATTCCAATTTAAATGTGTTAAAACGGCAAGTTTTTTTCTTCACAAAAGGCACCTTTTGTTTCAAAATTATTCCTATGTTACGATGAACTGCATGTGTGGTTGTGCTTAGGCCATACTGACCAACCCAACTACGAGTGGGAGGTAGTTGTGTTGTATCAGTTGTTTACAACTATGCTCTGGTGTATAACGTGATGTGATCGGACAAAATGTAGTTTCCATACTTTTAAATACCCTTTAAAAATGTCACAGCATTTGTTTAATTGGTCGGAAAGAAATCGTGATGATCCACTATTTAGTTAATTTTGAATTTTTCGTATCAACTGACAGTGAAAACGTAACTCATCAGAGCTTTGGTGTTGTGAATAAAGTGCCATATTCATAAATGTTTGCTGCGCTGTGCATAGAACTGATACATGAATAGAATGAATTAAACAAATTTAAGAATAAACAATTTAAGATAATAGAGCTGTATGTAAAAATAAGATAAATTAATAACTTAAAACAAATATCAACACCAGTCGCCGAAAACAAATAAATTAATATAAGAAAATTGAATAAATATTTTCAAATGACTTCAATTTGCTTTAATAAGAATGATGAAAAATCTAACAAAAGTGCTAAACATGAATCTGTAGTCATTTAAGTGTGCGCGGTGGTAACTACATGCATCTTTAAAGCGGTCTTGACAGATTCAAGAAATGTTCCTGATGTGAATAAATAATGTCAAATCATACATAGTCATAGGGGCAGTTCCGTTTTGTCAATTCCAATTATAGACAATTCCAAGATGAAATAAAAATGATCAATTCCACATTTAGAATCCTAAAGAACCATTTAATTCCAGTTGGTTTTGACTCTGTTTTGTTTGTTCTGGAAAACGTGTGAGCACAATTGTATCTAATAAAATGTGATTAAATATTCCAATAAAAAATCAGTTGCAATAAAAAATTCTATTCCACTTAACTTTCAAAAATCAATTCCTGCAACTGTCAATTTTTGTGCGCAGGTGACCTTGACCCAACAAGTGCAGAGGAGACAGTGTGGAGTCTGCTAACTGGGGATAAGGAAGAGCTGTCTGCCGATGGCAGCAGAAGCCAGGAAGACCAGCACGACAGCCAGAATGTCCAGCCCAGATCTAGAACACTGCATCCGGATTTTAAGGCTCAACTGTCGAGGGAGCAAGAGCAGGAAGAGCAAGGAGGTCACTACCACAGGGGAGATCAGCACTGCAACCCTATTTCTCGGGCAAGTCTTGCAGCACTATATTGGTTGCATCAGTAGTGATGTCACGTAGATGAGCTGGTCATTCGCTGCTGTTGTATCAATGTGTATTTTCATTTGTTTGCATTTTGTTTTTCACATTTGTTTGGCACTTTGGGAGTTGGACAGAAGGTTCATACACAGTCACAGTTTTGATTGATTGTATAATTACATACACCATGTATGGATAACATCTTTTTATTAATCAGTCACTGAGTCAGTCACACAATGTGAATATGTTGTGTTGTATGTCAACAGGGCATGTCAATAGAGCAGCTGAACAAGTCATCGCCAACTACAGTTGTCCTACCACAATTGAGGACAAACCGTGATCACACTGTGCTGGTGAAGTATCTCTCACATTCTCTGTACAGCTAGCTAACCATTATTCCAAATCACTTGAGCATATTTCTGTTGTTTTTAGTCCTTTGGGTTGAAGGTCCAACTGACTTATGCCATCATTCTGCATCCGCCGTTAGCTGCCATATCTCAGAAACCGTTCAGCAACATTTTCTCAAATTTTGCATAGACGAATCTTAGGGTACTGCTATTATGCACGAGAAATCTGTATTTTAATGAATCATTGTAAGGGCTCTTGCTACTTCTCCTTCCCTTCCTATTTGCTACTTCTCCTTCCTTCTTGCTTCTTCACCTTCCCTTCCTCTTTGTTACTTCTCCTTCCCTTCCTCTTTGCTACTTCTCCTTCCCTTCCTCTTTGTTACTTCTCCTTCCCTTCCTCTTTGTTACTTCTCCTTCCCTTCCTCTTTGCTACTTCTCCTTCCTTTCCTCTTTGTTACTTCTCCTTCCCTTCCTCTTTGTTACTTCTCCTTCCCTTCCTCTTTGCTACTTTTCTTCCCCCTCCTTAATTCTTCTCTTCCTTCCTACTACTTCTCCTTACCTTCCTTCTTGTTAATTCTCCTTTTCTTCCTTCTTGCTTCTTCTCTTCCTTTTTGCTACTTCTCTTCCTTCTTGCTACCTCCTTCCCTTCATTCTGGCTAATTCTCCTTTTCTTCCTTCTTGCTTCTTCTCTTCCTTCTTGCTACCTCCTTCTCTTCCTTTTTGATACTTCTCTTCCTTCTTGCTACTTCTCCTTTTCTTCCTTCCTGCTACTTTTCCATCGCATTCTCTTTGCTACTTCTCGTTCCTCTTTGCTACTTCTTCCCTTCCTCTTTGCTACTTCTTCCCTTCCTATTTGTTACTTCTCTTCCCCTTCATTCTTGCTACTTCTCCTTCCCTTCCTTCTTGCTACTTCTCCTTCCTTTCTATCCCGTCCCGTCCTACTACTGCCATTATTTTCTTGCGCCTTAACATCCCTACCAATGTTTACTCTCTTCCCTCCTACTCCCAAATGATTTCCCATCCTTCCTGATACTCCAAAATCTTTTCCCCAACTTCTCGCAGATTCCTCTTCCTTCCATTGTCCCCTCCTCACATGTTGTGGATAAGTAGATGTTTCTGTTGGTAGACGTCTCTCTCCACAAGCGCCAGCAGCGGCAGTGCTGGGGGCTCGAGAGAGAGAAAGTTGGCAAACAGTGACCAGGACAAGGGCCGTTCTTTGGTAAGTTTCACAATCTAACTATTGGGCTAGTTGAGAAAATGTACCAGAATACGTCTTGGCACATAATAATAAACTATCATACCATATACTGTAAAAGAAATATGGTACCTACAGTTTACCATATACAGCCATGTGATACACAGCAGTAATGTCAACAACATTAGTTCCGTGTGCAGTTACAATGTCACAACTGCATCCTATTATGTATGTATGTATGTATGTATGTATATGTACATATATATATAAATTATATGTACATATAAATTACATATACATATAAATAACATGTGTAGGGGAGGGTGCGTGGGTGGGTGGATGCTTGTATAATAAAGAAGGAAAGCTATATCCTAAACTTAGATTGACTTTGACTATTCCTTATAATGAAACCTAGTAAGTGTGTGTGTGTGCGTGCAGGCATTGTTTTAAACAATGGACGTTTCTAGAACATATTAAAGAATTGTCTAGAGAATTCCATAGTATTACACCTTTAAACGAAAGACACATTCTCTTTAAAATTGGTGTGAGCAAAATGTTGTTTAAAAGTTGGGCTTTGTCTAGTTGCATAGACAGGACTGTACAAAGTAAACAACTTTTGTATGTTCACTGGTAGCAAATTGCTATTTGCCTTGTACATAATAAGTGCAGTTCGTAATTCAACAATATCTGACACTTTCAAGATACGTAATTCAGAGAATAGAGAAGAAGTGTGATCCAACCTCTTAGCTCTACAAATTAAGCGCACCGCGCTATTTCTTCCTTACTTATATATATAGAGACATGTGTCTTTATAATACGATTACCAAATAACATATAATTTGTCTTTGATATATTGAGAGAGAGCCTGTTTACTGCAAACCATACACGTGTAACTTTTCCAATTCAATTGTCAACAAGTTCACCTATATCACAATTACTGTAGAACATGTTGGTATCATCAGCAAATAAGATGAACTTAAGGGGACACGCGCTGCGGGATTTTCGATTTTTGACGATTTTTGGTGACATTTCGTTTTCAGCGTATTTCACTAATAAAACATCTTAACTTCAACTTCTAATTCATAAATGTTCATATTTATGTGTCTGTATGTGAAATAAATGCTTTATTTGATCACCAGTGTTGATGAGAGTTCCTTTGTCCTGCAAACAAATGCAGAAATTAAGCGTGTTTCACTCCTTAGTTACCGGTACTTTGCCTTACTGGAGGCTGCCATGTTGAATATCAAAATTTAGCTCTTTCTCCCGGCAGCAAGACAGGCTTATCCGCGGCGGGAAACACTCATTAGTATGCAGCCAATCAGCATTAGAATCCGAGCCGATTCTATACGGAAATTTCCTTATATGGCACAATGCTCCGCGGATCCGCATTCTCTCGATTCTGATTGGCCAATGGCCGACCTTCGGACCTCTCCGGCAAGCTACGACATAGCAACAAAGTGAGACAATATGGCGGCCATTGGTTTAGCTCAGTGATTTTGTCAGTTATTAGTACGCGTTTTCTAGTCAAGATGCTGAAGGATCGCGGCGTAAAACAGACTACGACGAGAAAGTTTGGATCGAAGAAGCGGGCTCGGTTAGCACAGATGAAATCTGCGCGAGAATTACGGAATAAACTGACCAACATCGCCGGTGATAGCGCTGTGGCTAGCGGCAGCGGCCCGGCCCCGAGTGGCAGCGTGGTCACTGTGGAAGGTGACGTCGTGGAACCTGGCGAAATAGACGTTGGTGCTGGAGCTGACGATCAGCATTCTGTTCGCGAACCGTCGATCGCGTCCTCGTCACAGACAGATGAGCCCGATGTTGACGATGAGCCCGATGTCGACGAACCTCAACGTCCCGTGACAGACAACAGTTGTCTCTTTGTGCAAGTGGCCTCATTGAAGAAACTCGTTGAGAACCTTCCGTGCCCGGTTTGCCAGGGAGCTTTGACAGTTGTTGTCATCGACAAAAGGAAGGGCCCAGTCGTAGCATTCCGCACCGAGTGTACCATTTGTGGACATGTCTGCAGTGAGACACTGTCTTCAGGCAGGATTGGTGATCGTGGCAGTCAGTCACCATTTGCCACAACGAGGAGATTGGTGGCAGGAACTATGGACTGTGGTGTTGGATTTTCGGGGCTACGTCGGATTTGTTGGTGGATGGATTCACCCTGCATCCATCAGAAGACGTATGTGAGACACCAGAAAGAGATAGCCACAGCAGTGATGGACACAGTGACCACTTGTCTCGATGCCAGTGCTGTTTATGTGAGAGAAGCATATGCCGACCTGTCTGGTGTCCCTCCAGAGGACGTGAGAGACATCAATGTATCGTACGATGCAACCTGGATGACTCGAGGACACCAGTCCTACTACGGCATTGGCAGTGTCATCGACTTGATCACCGGCCTTGTGATTGACTATGCAGTACTGAGCTTATACTGCCATGGCTGCACCACTGTGGGGGACCACCTGGACAAAAACACTGATGAGTACCGAACGTGGAAGGCAGCCCATGAGTGCAACAAAAACTTTGATGGCACTGCAGGTGGTATGGATGCTGCCGTTGCAGAGATCCTGTGGCGCCGCTCGGAACAGAGACACGGCTTCCGTTACGTCACCGTGCTGTCAGACGGCGACGCGAAGACATACAGCCACCTGGTGTCCCTGAATATCTACGGAGACGACTGTCAGGTTACCAAAGAAGAGTGCGTCAACCACGTGTCAAAGAGGCTTGGCACTGCCTTGAGAAAAGTCGCAGCCGAGGGTCGACAAGAAGGTGTTGTCACAGGTGGAAGGGGCTACGGCAAGCTGACAGCTGCTACAATCACGAAACTGACCAAGTACTATGGCAATGCCATACGAAGCCACCGAGATGATCTGGACGGTATGAGGAACGCAGTGTTTGCCACCTTCCTCCATGCACTGTCGACTGATGATGACCCACATCACAATCGCTGCCCAGCTGGGGTTTCAAGCTGGTGTTTCTATCGGCGCACTATTGCAAAGGGTGAACGACCAGGGCCACACAAGGACAACATTGTCGAGGCTGGCGCTGCCATCGCTGTCAGTGAATTCAACCAGGGGACGGAGAAGACAGTGGCAGAAACAACAGCTGCCCTTGGGTTTCAGCCTGGTGAAGCCCAAGTGAAATTGACACTGTCGAAGGACCGAGAAAGGCTTGCTGCGAAAGGAAGAAAGGCTGATGCGCAAGAGAAGAAGAACCGTGAACGTCGACGTCTTCAACGGATTCGCCAGCAAGACCTGCTTACCCAGGCTGAGGGTGGGCCTTCCTATGCCTCCGGAGAGTTCTACTTCTAGGGACTCATGAAGAAAACAAACGGCTCTCTTCAGAGCCAACAAAACAAACGGCTCTCTTCAGAGCCAACAAAACAAACGGCTCTTTTCAGAGCCAACCACTCTTACAGAAGAGTTTGCTACACCATCATATTGTTGAATGTTTAGTCCAAAAGATGCATTTCCCACATATGAATAGTCAGAACAGGTGTATATATACACATTTGAACAGTAAAAAACCACCTGAATGGTAAAAAAAATTGAAAAGATAAACACAAAAGTTTGTTTTGCTGTTTTCTCAGAATTCTGTTTTTATTCAATACATAAATTTCACGCGGATCTCGAGAGAAAACTGTAAGACATATCAACTCCAAATTTGGAGTACAAATACTTCAAGACATGCCTTACAAAATGTCAGGAGGGATTCTGTATATCTGTCCATGTTTCCACTTTACCTCCCTGCACATTCAATGCATCCTATCAAAATAATCGGAAATTATGTCTAGTTTTCCAAAAAATTATTTTTGATATAACAAGTAAAAGAATAAAAAATCCTTCTGACATTTTGTAGATATTTGTATTTATTATACATGCAGCCTGTTTTGAATGTTGTAGCACAATGTATTGTTTCTGGGGATTTGCATGAAAATTGGTTTAGAATGGATCACTAAACAAAATGGCTGCCATTTCTATGGCAACCACCTGTCCAAAAAAAAAAATTCAACCTGCTATATCCATCTTAACCCACAGTGATCATTTCCACCAAGTTTCAGTTCTCTATCATTAAAAGTAAAGAAAAAAGTTTGCCGCAGCCCTTGTCCCCTTAAAGATGTTTGAAACAATACAAATATCGTTTATGTACAAAATAAACAACTTTGAACCTAAAACAGATCCTTGTGGCACACCACAAGATATTTTGAGTATTTCGGAGTCACAGTTATCATAGATTTATGTGCAACACCACGAATACCATACAAATAAAAAAAATTGCCAGTATATCATGGTTAACCATATCAAGTGCTTTCTTAAGGTCAACAAATCTGCCAATGGCATTTTATTTATTATTATCAAGAGAATTTTGTAATTTCTTCAACCAATTCTATTAAGGCATGTGATGTTGACATGCTTGATCGAAATCCATTTTGACTAGGACTGAGTATATTATATTTTATGCAAGCAACAACACGGAGACAAATATAGATATGAAAAAGGCCAAATGGATGACGTTTGTTTATTATGGGTAACCAGTGTATAAGCCTTTTTGGCACATTGTAATATTTAAATAAAAGAAATGTGAACTCTACAACCCAATGCCAGGCCTGTGACTGAGCCCATACTAGTCTCCTGAGCATCAGGCTGTTAAAGCCCACATTTCAACATATAAAGCAGCAGCGGTATTCCTAGAACAATTGAAAGGAATGACGTAATCACAGCAGAGCTTGTTATGTGTAGTGTTAATTTTAAACCCAACATGATTAACTAAGCCAACGTGATTAACTAAAAAGTGCCTTTCTGAATACCACGCTATCTGCTGCCAAAAACACTAAATCTAAAATTATAATAATCCCAAATGTGGGGGTATTTCGCCACAGGTCACCGAACATGTGACCCCCCCACATAAACAAACCAGGCCTACCCGAAACCATATTATCCTTTTAAGCTGATCATGTACTTCTTAAAAGCGTCTGATGTCCATCTGCCTGCCGCTCTTATCTGCGCGTCAGATTCACCTCGCAATGCTGCTGCGGTAGCTGCCCGAATGCGGAAGCTGTGGCCCTTAAAGGAACTAGTTTGATATCCACAGAAACCCAGCAATCGCTTTAAAGACACATCAAATTCACTGCATAGCATCGGGGAGCCATCCGCATAGGCAAATAAAGATGATTGTATCTGACCTCTACCTGACTGAAATTCTCTCATAAAGGAAGCAAGGTATATGGGTGGACCAGGGATGCACTCACCTCTCATCTGGAAGGCCTGCTATGCTATGTTTGAAAAGACGGAAGGAAATTGATATTAGATCTCCTGACATTAACACGTCACTCAATTGCAAACATCCCCCTACATGGCTCCTTGATCGCGGTACCATTTCTCCCACCTGCAAATAAGCCTTGAAAGCTAGCACCATCATGGCACGGAGCATTAGACATTTATAACGTGACGTAAACACGGTGGGCAATGCAAGCACAAGACGAGTGAGAACAGGCAGAGTGACAGGCAGGCAGACATCAGGGACAGATCCAAGATTACGAGCACCTGCCAAGGCCTTGGCTACAATAAAGCAATTAGATGGGTCATCAAAACCATGAATCTTGTGAAAATAAGCAACAGCTGACACAATTGATACAATGGATGCTGGGGCAGCTCCACTAGAATGCAGATGTGCTATAAAGAGTAACATTGTCGACACTGAAGCCGGCAGCTGCGAAGATAAACCAAGCGAAGCATTAAACAAAACAAACTTGTTCCAAGACCGTTCATAATGAGCACGTGATGACGGCGCTATAGAAGCCCGCAGTAGCTGGTTCAAAGAGTCCCTAAGCCGGCCGGGGACACCCGGTAAGGCACCCTCACTGGGTTGACCTCTGCCCATGGCGCCAATTCCTGGAACCTGTCCACCTGTGAACGGGATAACTTATCAGTGAGAGTGTTAAATCGCCCTGGAATGTGGTGTGCTGCAAAATTGATATTATAATGCTTGCAAGCCAATACCAGTGGGCGAAGTAAAGCCATAATGTGTGGTTCACGTGACGTCTGGTTATTAATTACCGGAACAAGTGCTTCATTATATCGCAGACACTCTTGTTCGCCCAAGCATTACCCCAAACATGTACGGCTGCCATGATTGGGTATAATTCTAAAACAGCGACATTGAGTGAACGCCACGCCTCTGGCCACAGGCCCCAAAACCATTCTACTCCACACAAAGCCCCATAACCTACTCCCCTCGCTGCATCAGTGTACAGCTGAAGATAGTCACCTGTTATGAAGTTATCATCCAAGAAGAAAGATTTACCACTGAAATGTTGCAAAAATTCTAGCCACACTTCTAGATCAAGTTTTGCCTCCCTCGTCAAGCGGATATAATAATGTGGCTTACGTACGCCGATTGTCAAATCGATTAAACGGCATAAAAAAGGTCTGCCGGGTTTGATTAAAGAACATGTGAATCCCAAAAACCCGAGTAGCTGTTGTAACTCCTTCAGTGTCACCTTCTGTCTGTCAAGAAAAGTCATTAGTAATGCCCTGGCCTTATCCAACTTATCCTCTGGAAGCCTAGCCTCTTGGTTGACAGTATCTAGAATAATTCCTAGAAAAAGGATTGAGGTGGACGGGCCAACTGTTTCATCAGGTGCTAGCGGTACCCCAATTTCCTTGCAAAGGTTAACAAATGCCATCAGATCCTGATTACACTTATCTGCTAAATCAGACACAATTAGGAAATCATTGATCACATGAATCATTGCTGTCACACCCAGTTTGACCTTTGCCCCCCACTCTAGAGCCGTACTGAAACACTCAAAAATGGCACATAGGCAAAACAGCATCCATAAAATACTGCCCCCTCCACCTAAATCCCAACATTGGCCTATCTGCTGGCGAGACTGGTATGATACGGAAAGCCGATTCGACATCTACTTTAGCCATGTACACAGGTTTTGGCGAATCCTTAATAACATCAATGGCATCCTGAATTGTGGCATAAGTAACAGATGATATATCCTTCGGAATGTAATCATTAACAGATGAACCTTCTGGGTGTGACAAATGGTGAATCATTCTAAATTCATCTGGGTTCTTCTTGGGGACAACACCCAGTGGGGAGATTCTGTAGTTATGACAGGATGGAGGAACGTCATAAGGCCCAAGCACCCGGCCTAATGACAGCTCTTTCGCTATCTTCTTATCTATGACTTGTGAATATTCATCAGCAGATTTTAAATTGCATACATTGACATCAAACTGGGTTGGCAAGTCAAAACAACCTATTTTAAAACCATGTGAAAACCCATGTACAAGATACTTACGTAGGTCGCTGTCATAACCAGTCAACCTTTCATGCAGAACTGCAGGAGAAACCGGGGAGGGCAACCTACTTCCTGACCCAGGGGGGTAAACCACTGGCAGCTGGCTGTCTACCTGGGAAAAGTGTGTTACTTGGGGGGCCTGGTCTACGTGGGGGGCCTGGTCTAACTGAGGGGTTTGGTCTAACTGAGGGGTTTGGTCGAGCTGGTGGGCTTGTAACTGGTGGGCTACTGGACTGTGGGCATTTCCCCGTGGTTTGAAAGCAACGCACAGCGGGATGGCTACTGCCGCCACACGACTGGCACTTGTGTGCAAAATAGCAAGAGGCTTTGTCACACCACTCCTCGCGATTGTAGACAAAGCAGGGACCGACATATGTGGAACGGGCCCTACCCTTGCTTGGAAAGGGAGAACTTGCCGGGCGTGTAACTGTCTGAGACGCTTTCAACCATAACTCCCAGTTGATGGAGTCCCAGGACCACCCCCTGAGGTAACGCAGGGACCTGAATGCTTCATCGTAGGTCTGCCAGTCACCCCCCTCCTCAGCCAGTCCCCGGACTATCTCTGCGTACTTAAGCCTTTTAACTGTGAGCGACATGTTGGTTGGGAGCAAGAGGTATACAGACATATACAAAGTAAATGCCTGCAGCCACCGCTCATAGGTAATGATTGCATGGCTAGCCCTGTTGGGGGATGTGCTTGTAGACACACCAGAAGTTGGCTGTGCAGTACCCCCATACATAGACTGGCTATACTCCTGGTCCTGGAGGAGTGTTGGCTTCAACAGTATTGACAGGTCAATGTATTCGTCTGCCCAAATCTTTGCCCAGAGCCCGTCGGGGATCCGAGCATCAAGAGGAAGGGAGGCGGATGCACATGACTCTATCATTGCCCGAGCGGGGCCAGGCAACAACTCGAATAACTCTGTACCTGGTACGGTGTCAGTCTTTGGCCATGGGGTCGCCCTTGCGTTGCCCTGGCAAGACGACAAGGGTGGCACAGTTTCATTCGCGGCCAAGGGACGTGTCACTGCTGGGATAGGACCGCGGCCGGAAGTGGCTGCCATTTGGGCGGCGCTGCCAAAGGCGGCTGACACAGACGCCAATGCCGGATCTGGGCGCAGCACTGTTGGGGCCGGACGCAAAGCCTGCACCATCGAGTGTATCTCATGAAGCATCTTTTCCGATGCCGCCACCCGCCGCTCCATGTCCCGCTCCCACGCAGATTGTGGTCCGACTGGCCCGAGTGTGCCATTTACCGCTGCCTGCAGATCGGCAGCGTCCTCGAAGTTCTCATGGACCGAACACTGCAACGGAGGCGAGTCCAACGCGACGGGCGGTGGCGGGTAGGCGAGCAAGATGGGCGGTGACGGGGCGGCCAATGAGACAGCTGCGGCAGCCGTCCGCAAACGTGTCTGCCGAGTCAGAGATGCCCAACGTGCCAGTCGACCACGTCCACTTGGAGCTCGAGGCATTCTACAAATCAAATAACACAGCAGACACAATCTCTCAGTAGATAGAACAAGAAACGTTATATATAGTGAATCTGATTAATGTAGACAAACACTGTCTGCAACAACTCTATCCACCCCAAACCGGAGCATTTTTAATATACCACAAAGTTACTCGTGACACCAACCAATGTAAATTGTCAGACAAACTGCCAGTATACATACATTGCAATAAGTAGATGGGCATACCTGTTGAAAACATTATGCCACAATGGTTCATATACAATAAAATAATTGCCTGTGGCCCTCCCACAAAACATGTATAAACATGACAATTGTCTAGCATAAAGTTTACCGGCATAACTGACAAAACCTCGTCCATGTCTTGTCTGTAAGAGTCTACATAGAATTTAGAATAGTTGCCTGTGGCCCTCCCACAAAAACGTGCATAAACACGACAACTGTATAGCATAAAGTCTACTGGCATAACCAACAAAACTGTCATGTCTCATCCGTAAAAGTCTATACACAATGTAGAATAGTTGCTTGTGGCCTTCATAACTAACAAAAATCCGTCCACTCATTGTATGTAATAGTCTACACACAATTTAGAATAGTTGCCTGTGTCCCTCCCACAAAACATATATAAATACGACAACTGTATAGCATAAAGTTGACCGGCTAACAAAATTCCTGCCATGTAAGGCTACGCAATTTAGAATAGTAGTCTGTAGCCCTCCCACGAAACGTGTGTAAATATGACCACTGTTAAACAACGTAAACCAACATGCGGCTAAACGCAGTCAATAATATGACAAAAACGGTGAATCCACCAATACTGCATTCAATGTTGACATATTATCGCTCAAAAACAACAAAATTTATCCCCGCGGTTATACCAGATCTATAAGTACCCATTGCGTAAAAACTCAACCGAAAATGTGCATCTGAATGCCATGACAATGCACCACGCCATCCTTGATGTTGGACATTAAAATATTTACTCGATGACGCGCCCCGTGAAATTAACCAAATATTGCTCCCACTGCGTGAATGATGGCACCCCGCATACTACGGTAAAACCTGTAATTCCCAATGTCTGAGAAATGGACTCTGTCCCTGCGGAAAACAGGCCGAATACTGTTCTACAGGTGTTTATGCCGCCAGAAAGAAATTCCGTCAGTGTCGGAACAAAACGCATCAAGGTACCGATTGATCTGGACAACCCGCCCCGCTCCTACCGCGTAACTCAAGTTCCGCCATCTTTGCCGACGACAAACCTGACACACAACAACGCGGCGTACGCCCGTACCGAGCAATCTCACAACGAGACGTTGGATGTCAATCGCAACCATGATTGGGTTCGGGTAAGATCTCCCATCGAGATTATTACCACCCAAGTGGATCACGATGACATCCACCCGACACGAAACTATCTGCGCCATCATGGCCGGCGCCAGGAACGTTTCCAGGGTCGCCCCACGTTGACCTAGAAACTGGACATCGCACAGGCGGCCCTGAACTTCGAATCCGGCAAACAGATCTGCCGATTCTACGAACATACGCAGCCATGAAACATGATTATGACCGATACACAGAGCAGAAATCGGGGAACACGCTAACGACATGATAGGGCCGATGATGAATTCAAACCACGAGATGACAAAATGGCGGAACCCGAATCGTGATAATTAAACGCAAATCAAATATAAAATGAAAATACTCAGCTCAATACAGCTGAGAGATGTCAAAATCACCTCGATGCAGCGACGAATCGTAGCTGAACCAACGGACAAGAAGAAACAGATGATCATGCAAAAACAAGAACCAAACTCGTATCAAATTAGACAAACGTCTGCCCCTTTATGCTTTCGCAAATGGAGTGCGGGATCAGCTTAGGATTCTCCTGAGTGACGCGCTCCAGTGCGCGCTGATTGGTTGATTTGATTCTCCCACGGGAGTAATTAACATGTCCTTGCATAAATTAGCCTCCTCTAATGGGAGGCCTCCGTGTGCTGTTGTCTTGCACAAAGTCCAGTATGCAAATCGGCTGTGCCAGATTTGCACACCATCATTTTTGAGAAAACTATCTAACCTCTCAATGTATAATTTCTCCAGTATTTTTTAGAAGTGGGGCAACAAAGAAATAGGTCTGTAATTTGTAAATACACCCCTACCACCAGACGTAAATATGGGAGTGACTAGCTGTTTTCAGTTGTTTAGGAAATATAAAGTGATGCTTCAACAATTTTATAATGTGAGCAATAATGATCTTAATCATGTTTAAATCATTACAATCTGTTGATATTTTACCCTTAACATTTTGAACAGTTCTGTTAATGTCTTGATCATCAACAGGACTAAGAAACATACTTTTATCAAATTCTTTTCCCAAATAATCAAATATATCATTTTTAGGAAGATTAATTTGTTTTGCAAGATTTTGCATTTGTTTTCATTTTGAAGATTAATTTGTTTTGCAAGATTTTGCATTTGTAAAAACAGTATTAAATCCATTTTCAATTTCCTTCTTTTCATGTATCTCGTTATTGTTCATAAAATAGGCAGGATATGTTGGAGTACTGAGTTGTTTGTTGATTACCCTATTACTACACAAGAACATTTCAAACCTTTAGTGGACCAAGGCTTCTTATAAATGAAACTTTTTCTTGAAATAATGTTTATAGGGCAATGCTTGCTGAACAAGCCTATGAATTTGTTTAAAAATAGATCATACACCTGATTTACATCATGTAAGTTCAAAATATCATCCCATGATTGTAGACTTTATTGATTACTCTAATGTACTGAGTATTAATTTTAGTATTTCTACTTATTTGATACTCACATACTGCAAATATTGGCAGATGGTCACTGATATCATTATACAGAATACCACAGGTGAGATTGTGTCGCAATTCATTTGTGAATATGTTGTCTATCAGAGTAGCTGAAATGTCAGTGACTCTGGTTGGCTTATCAATTAGAGGGTAAAGACCTAGACTATACATCAAATCAAAAAAGTGTTTAGTACTGTTGTGTTGTTCATGTTTTAACAAATCAATATTTAGGTCACCACAGAAATACCGTTTTGTGTGCTTTTACATCACTAAACATGTGTTTTCACAAAATATATCTAAATTTGAACGAGGTGTTCTGTACATACAATTGATAATAACATTAGCGTGATTCTTTATGGCAAGTTCTACTGTGACACATTAAAAAGTATGTTCGACTTTCATGGATTTTGTTTCAAGTAGTCTGCACGATAATTAATTTTGTATATATAGTGCTACACCACCGCCCTTGCGGTATTCTCTAGTTACATGATAAGCACTGTAGCCAATCAGACTCAAATCATCTGTAACATCCAGTTCAGCCCATGTTTCAGATATAGCGATGATATCAAATTTCATATGTAAGTCTTGCAGATAGTCATTAATTTTCAGAAAGTTTTTCTTGAGACTTCTGGCATTAAAGTGTATGAATGATAAGGCATTAAGCTTACACATCTTATCATTAAATTCTGAATCAGTGTAATAGTTACATTTTGATGTTGAATTGTTGCAAAAGTTGTCATTTGGATCGATATCATTTTCAAACTATTATAATCAGTATAACTAGAAGAGCAAAATTCAAATTGGGAACAAGTATTAACTAATTTGTAAATTTTATAATCTTGTTCATTTGGTGAATTCTCAAAAAATATGTTCGTCATCGCTCATATCTTCAAATGGGAAACCTTCACAGCAGGATGGATATCAGTAAAAAAATTGTTCTCAGAATTAACATAAACTGATATTGTGTTATATTGGTACAAATAATTATGAACGGTAGACTCACAAAGTCCACATTTGACAAAAGGGTTATTTATACAGCCCACATACAATACAATGAGTGTGTCCATAATAACAAAGCAAAGAAGAAATATGCAGCGTCTAATAGTTAGACAGCGTTTGCACATAATAACAACAACGTTATCTAAATCTACATATGGCGAGTGTTGTGTTACATCAATGCTTTCATCTTCATGCTTATCTTTATCGTTCAGTCGTAGAATGCTACGCAACAAATTTTGCTCAGTGCCACCATTGTTGATAAGAATATATATATGTGACCCCTGCTGACCAAATGAGTGATAAATAGGAAATATTGTAACATTGTTTTTTTATATTTTTGGAAAGGTTGGATAGAGTGCTTTACACAGTTTCAAAAATTATGACTCTTCTACACAAGTTATGACGCATCGTACATGGTAGGGGTCAAAAAGTGAAAATGGAGAAAACGGCTGTTGAAGTTTTGCATTATATATGCACATGGACAGCATGGAAATATTGAGTGTCTGACATTCAAAGTTGGCTTACTGTATTTATGTTATTGGGCAGTCCTGAGGACTGGATACTGCGCTATATAAGAACTTACCTTTACTTTTTGTGTGGAGTGCAGTAGTGCAGCGGTAAGAGCTTCGGACTCTTGACTAAGAGAACCCGGGTTCGAATCCTGTGCAGCGGTGTCGAACCTTGGCGTTCACTCTACATTGCCTGAGTTCACTCAGCTGTGTGAATGAGTACCTGGCTATAAACAGTGGTGGATATTTGTGCATGAATAGTCATTATGCATTAATTGCAGCGTGGCTGAATGTTTCCCAGAGAAGTTGAGATGGTGTTCGATTTAATAGGTCTGCCAGGGAGGAAGGTGTAAAGTGCCTTGAGCAATCCTGAGGACTGGATACTGCGCTAGATAAGAACTTACCTTTACTTTTTTATAGAGCCATGATACTCTAGACATCTGGTGCTTAACTGGTTATATCATTATTGGTACGCCAGTTGCGGTAAAAACTGACAAAACAGCTATTGAAATTTTCTATTTTTAATGACATTGAAGCTGTGGCTATCAAATTCGCTTTGAGGATGTTGTCTTGCTTCTGCATAACGTACTCGCGCAAAGTCTCTGCCCGTTCAATATCAACGTCCACATCGTTTCTGAGTATATCATACTCCTCAAGTTCTTTCATGACATATGCCGGAACGTATTCCCCTTCATCCATTATCTTTGGCTAGGCCAGTCGATTCGCAGTCACTGTCGCCTGAGTGTCAGCATCGCACATCATGTCTATGTATTAATTGACATACTGCTCCCACAGCCGTGTTATTGCAATGTCATCCCTGACTGATGCATTGAGAACACGCGGGAATGTATCTGACATTGTTTAAGAAACGAACTAACACAACACAAATAAAACTTATAATAAAAACTCTCTGGGATAGATTGCAAACTTGGAACTGACAACCTGAAAATGGCTACTGTTTTTGATTTTGCACTGCGGAACTATGCATGTGTGTAGGTGATCGTCCAATTAAAAGCATGACTTCTTGCACATGACACTGGACTGACCCCATTAGCATGCAAAAATTGTAAGCGGGTGGTTGTTTATTGGTCGGACATGACGATGATACAATGTCATGGCCTTGGCGGTGATACCCGACACTATGTGGTAATCCCACAGCAACATGGCAAATTATGTCGAAGAAAACCGACGAAATTCCTTTTGTTTTACTAATTCTGTGGAAGTTTATAAACGGGGCTTGCTTTAGATTGCATTAAAACATACTTTTTTATTAATAATTAGTGTATGATGGCTGGAAATGTTAAATAAAATGTTGAAAATTGCTTTTCTAGAAAACCTAAAAATCACTTAAATCACCACATCTGGCTTCAGGACGGCTCTCACGCGAAATCTCAAATCCCGGCTTATCACTCATTTGGTCTGCGGGGTCAGATATATATATATATAATGTATTGTTGAACTCTTCAATTTCTGGTTATACAACATTCGCAGGTGCACTTGAATTAATCTTGTGGTATTTCATAATTTCTTGGTTTTGATGAAACAACATGTTGATGAGATTATACACCTTGCTGTACATTTAATGCAATTCTATTGGAAATTGGTTACATTTCAAAGTTTGTATATAAAGGAACCCTCCCGATTTCACTTTTCCATCTCTACCTGCCTCTCCTTCACCTCCCTGTTTTCCTATCTCTCTTTCCCCACCCCTTTCCCTCTTTCCCCTCTCCTTTCTCTCTCTCCCTGTGACAAATCCTAACGAAATGAGTTGGTTGTCCATGAACTTGATTTTCGAGAAAACACTGTTTTTACGTTGCACAGTGATTTTTTATGATTTTGAAACATTCTAAGGGCTCCCTAGGGCCTCCAAGGACCACAAAACTGGTACAAATGTAACATTTTGCCTATTTTTTCAAAAAACTGTTCAGCAACTTTTTCTCTGATTTTGCATAGACATTTCATGTGGTAGTACCACTGTACACAAGGAATCTGTATTTGATTGAATTGAAGGTCCCGTAAAATGCTAAATTTGCTAACTAAATTATCTACTGAAGCAGATGTTCTAGCAGGCTTGCAGTCCTTTTGTTCAACTAATCCCTTTTCCCTCAACATCTGTCACACCTCACTGGTAAAGTGAGGTGTGACAGATGGTAAATAGCAAATAACAAAGGAGACAAGTTTTCTCCTTGTGGTAACTCTACATCACATGAGAAGAAGGCTGACACAGCCCCCCAAAATGCAAAATGTTTACACTATCTAGTGATGTGGTTTTGAGAAGGGCCCTTGAGACTATCCCCTAACAGTAGATTTGTTGTATTGTACCAGAAACAAAACACTATTCCCCTTCCCAAAACATCTGTCACATGCGGAGTCTGTGTCTTGTATGGATATATATTTTTATGCATTTGTTTTATATAAGCAGAAAGTTAATTGAAATTAGTTATTCTTAGGCCACAGAAAAGTAATTCCCGGTTTCTCATCAATGCATGTATTTAAAAATATGTGCCACACGATTTTATTTTCTATTATAATTATTCCTCTAAATGCAAGACGTGCAATAAGTGAACAGTAAACATGTCAACATTTTTCTTCCATCATAACCCTTAATGATTTGTAACTATGATTCACCAAAAAAACATTTGATTAATAATTACCTTTCTTTCTGTACCTGTCTACGTATGATAACCATTTGTCCGCCCTGCTCACAATAACCATCACATGAATGATAAAAGGAAGATCACTGCCACTTAACTTGTGGATTATTATAAACTGTTCTGCTACTGCTTGGTGGACAGTTAATTAGTGGGTCAAGTTCAAATACATCAGCACGGTTTTCATACCTGCATGGTAGTTTAGGCTCAGTAGTGTGCTGGCAGCTACTAAACCTATAGGCTTGTGTGAAAAGGATAATTGGCAGAAGAACTAACTTTAAAGCACCATTGCAACCATTTAGCCAGGCAGCAGTCACACTGTCCCAGTGTCTGCTGCTATGTTTATATAATAATTATATAGGCTTAATGATCCCAATACACCAATCTGTTGGCACAACGTCAGATAATGGAACTAGGTTAAACATCTTAACAATAACTATAATTAGTTCTGTGGGGCTGTTTTTTTCAAAAACTGTTCAGTAACCTTTTCTCAAATTTTTCATAGACATTCCATGTGGTAGTGCCTGCTATTATTTGATAGACCCCTGTTAAACTGGACAGTTGTCTGTAGGTTTTAAACTGTGTCAAACAGTGAGTCTACCTTTTGCTCTCAAATAATCTGTCCTCTTAGTTTTACACATAAAGACATAATCTAGCATAACTTGATAAGTTTTTGTAGCAGCACATTTGTAGTTCCAGTGTATCATTGCAACATAACATACACACTGTGTGCCACATTTGAATGTCATGCATGTAATATTTCCATGCAGTCCATATGCATATATAATGTAAAATTTCAACAGCCGTTTTCTTCATTTTCACTTTTTGTTCTAACAAACTGTTTGTGATTGTAGCCAGAGGACCCTCGTCTGTGGGATCCAGACTTTGTCAAGATGCCATTTTCCGAGAGGGCTAAATGTACAGTTTATAGCTGGGTATGTAGATGTCAAGGTATACAAGGTGTGCATAGCATGTGTGCGTGGGTGTGGTATGTGGTGTGTGTGTGTGTGTGTGTGTGTGTGTGTGTGTGTGTGTGTGTGTGTGTGTGTGTGTGTGTGTGTGTGATTTACTCACCCTGAAGAATGTTGCTGTCCTCCCTGTTCTCTGCTGTACAGTGGTGAGGGTCAGGTACAATGTTGCCTAACCACTCACTGTGTTTTTTATGTTTTTCTTTCCCAAGTTTTCTGTCCATAGCTCCCTCTCTCCACCTTTCATCCTCCCCTGATCTTCTCATGTTACTCCTCATGCAGTCCTCCCATCTCAACTGTGGCCTTCCATACATGTATTGTACGTCAGTGATGAAAACTAGTAAGGTGTCATTGTTCTTTTAATGCTTCTTCCTCAATAAATTTTTGCTTTTGCTCATCTTATTTTCTTACTCATATAAACTATGACTAGATCATTTATGCAAAATGTGTTTAGTTTTGGTGAAATCATAATGCAAACTAAAACATTATTTTGACTTCTCAAACCAGACTTGGTGTATTTAAAATAAAAGAATGTGTGTTGTTTTGTAGACAAATACTTCATCAACCAAGACGCGGTGGGAGGTGATATGTGGATCTCTGACTAAGAAAATCCTTCAGTTCAGGGACTTGAAGGTAACACACAATTCCTTTATGCTACAGTTATGACATGGTTACAGTAAAACCTGTCTTAGCGGCCACCTGTCCATAACGATAACCTGGATATAACGGTCACTTTTGAAAGTCCCGATTGACTTCCTATTAGTTTGCACTGTCCACTACCTGTTCATAACGGTAACCTGTCTATTGCGTATAACGGTCAGTTAATTTGGACCGAACCATTCATAGTCAACCTGCCGCTTGCGGGGAGGTCAAAGGGAATCCATAATTTCCCTAAATAAAATGTCATCACATCGGTGTCATCGTGTGTACGAGGGACTATCAAATTGCAGTCGAGTCATGCGTTTACTCCAGCAAAGGGGAGCAGAATTAGCTTTGATATCCAAAATGAGCTCAGAGAAGCCATGGAACCAGGCCTTTGTAATATTTACCTAGGTGGCTTGGCATAGCTGGAGATATTGCCTAGGTAAATATTACAATGGCCTGTTACCTACCACTTTGGGTAGCTCAAAATTGTATTGATAATCCCTGAGCAAATCTGGGCCAATGCTTGCCTTGCACTTGTTCACACCTTGGTGTTTCCTTTTGAACATCAAAGCTGTTTCTGTTCACCTTTACTTGGAGGGCCTGCTTGCCTTGCACTCGTTCACACCCTCATGTTTCCTTTTGGACATCAAAGCTTTTTCTGTTCGCCTATACTATTAAATATAACAAGTTGTGTAGTGTATTATTTAATATTATTGTTAACTCTAGGTTTGTATTGTTCACGAGAGTACCAACTAGCGAACGTCAACGTAACCATTCATAATGCTGTGGCTCCACCTAGTGAGTATCACTCTCCATAACGGCAACCTGCCTATAACAGTAATTTTGCGCAGTCCCGACGATGAGCGTTATGGACAGGTTTTACTGTATTTAACAAATGGAAGTGTCTTTTAAAAGTTGGTTGTCAACCAATAAATGTGTCTTGATGGATGTACCAGCCACAGATGACATCAGCAAGACTGTATTACAGTTCAGTATGGTTGGTGGCAACATCTCACCTTGAGCAGCACTTTCGCAAGCGCCCATGCAGTTTGTTCCAAGGACACTTGTACATTTTGGATATGTATTAAGTTGTAAGATTCCACAAAATTATAGATGATATCTACTCATTGTGTTTTTGACTTTCGCTTCTTGCCAGATGTTACACCCTGTAGCCTGTAGGTTAAGTTGCTACTATTTATCCCTTGTCTTACACCCTCCAGCTTGATCTGTTATAGTTCACCCTCAATGTTACCATCCAGGTTGAGGTGTTACAGTTTACCCCTTATGTTACACCATCCAAGTTGAGGTGTTACAGTTTACCCCTTATGTTACACCCTCTATACTGAAGTGTTACAGTTCACCCTTTATGTTACACCATCCAGGTTGAGGTGTTAGGTTTACCCCTTATGTTACACCATCCAGGTTGAGGTGTTACAGTTTACCCCTTATGTTACACCATCCAAGTTGAAGTGTTAAGTTTACCCCTTATGCTACACCATCCAAGTTGAGGTGTTACAGTTTACCCCTTATGTTACACCATCCAAGTTGAGGTGTTACGGTTTACCCCTTATGTTACACCATCTATACTGAGGTGTTACAGTACACCCTTTATGTTACACTCTCCAGGTTGAGGTGTTACAGTTTACCCCTTATGTTACACCCTCCAGGTTGAGGTGTTACAAATTACAATTCACCCCTTCTGTTACACCATCCAAGTTGAGGTGTTACAGTTTACCCCTTATGTTACACCATCCAAGTTGAGGTGTTACAGTTTACCCCTTATGTTACACCCTCTATACTGAAGTGTTACAGTTCACCCTTTATGTTACACCATCCAGGTTGAGGTGTTAGGTTTACCCCTTATGTTACACCATCCAGGTTGAGGTGTTACAGTTTACCCCTTATGTTACACCATCCAAGTTGAAGTGTTAAGTTTACCCCTTATGCTACACCATCCAAGTTGAGGTGTTACAGTTTACCCCTTATGTTACACCATCCAAGTTGAGGTGTTACGGTTTACCCCTTATGTTACACCATCTATACTGAGGTGTTACAGTACACCCTTTATGTTACACTCTCCAGGTTGAGGTGTTACAGTTTACCCCTTATGTTACACCCTCCAGGTTGAGGTGTTACAAATTACAATTCACCCCTTCTGTTACACCATCCAAGTTGAGGTGTTACAGTTTACCCCTTATGTTACACCCTCTATACTGAGGTGTTACAATTTACCCCTTATGTTAGACCCTCCAGGTTGAGACGTTGCAGATTACCCCTATCTCACTTGATGTTCACTTTCAATAATAAATGTTGAGAAAGAAATGGCCATAAAAATATGTTATTGTTCAGAAAAAGAGTAGCGTTCCTTCCATCATAAGTTTGAGGAGCACTGCTGCGGATACTGATGTTTGTCCATGTTAGAGAACTTATATGATGTATGTACACACATTTGTGTTTGTTGCAGGAAGCCATATTGAGCTACAACGACACGCACAGGGACTTGTGGAACTTTGATGGTCTGGAGGACTTCTTATTTTATGTAAGTACAAAATAGTTTAGGTCCTTGATTAAATATGCAAACTACTAACAAAAATAGCTATCCTCTGCAAGGGATAACTTTGTAATTTGTTTGTGGCTCTAGGAGATTGTCTTGATGGTTAGCTCAGAAACGCAAAAGTCTGTATAGTTTGACAGCATGTGCTAGGGGGCGCCTCACAAAGTTCTATTCCTACTGGACATTCGGTGAACATTGTGTATGTAATTTTGAACAGTTGTTCACAAAGACAAGTTTATGTAACTTGGAATACCCATTATTTGATTGTTCATAGATTGATTAGTAGTGGGGTGAATAAAAAAAAAACAATAGTTTTGAAATGTACTTAAGTACAAGTACAAGTTCTTTTCATTGATAAAATACTTAAGTACAAGTACATCATGGTTTTAGGAAAGTTCTTAATTACGGACCAAGTACTTTTTAAACGTACTTAACCCTGCGACCAGCCAGGGCCGATTCATCAGCCGATGGTACCTACCTTTATAGTACAATTTTTTAGTTTCCCTGCTAGGTAACTGACATGTGAACATTTGGTATCAATGTATATCTGACAGATTTTTCAAGATGGTGTATATTTATTCATGAGCAGCCAGTGACTAGCTAGCCGACAAAACATGTGACCAAGTTGGCGGCAAAATGTTGGTGGTTTTACTACGCCCCCCATAATGAATTTACGTATCCATTCGTAAAGTCTAGACCCCCGCACACATGGTATCAATGGAAAGCTCTGTTACTTGTCAATCTGCCAAAAATGACATCAGCTGACTAAGCTAATTCAGCGAATTAGAACAAAGCATTTCAAGCACCCAGCCCTCCAGAGGTGAAGTAACTAACAAAATGGCGGGCATCATTCAGAGAATTGTTCACTTCGAAAGTTTACTTCGGATTGTCTCAAGTTACCGTTTCAATGTTTCGACAAAATGCCTGACGTTATTCATGAATAAGGTTTTTATACTAGTTCAGATAGTTAGAATTAATTTGGATGCTTTTTGAGGTTAAAATTCAACAACTTGGCAGCGCAATGTTTGTCCGGGCGAGCCGTGGGTGTGCGCCGGTAGCAAAAGTGGCAGTGATTGGGTTGCTAGAATTGGCGTATTTTTATATAGAAAAAAATCATAAAAATAAATTTTCTCAACGGATTTGATTCATTTTTACGTTATTTGGTGGCTAACATGTATGGCTACATTTGACTTGCTGGATATAGGGCATACATCCACTCAGTAATTATCTGGTAGCAGGATAAAATGATAATAATAACAACATCCCCATGATTCTCGAATGTTATAGATTTTATAATTTTATTATAAAAAACATTACTTTAACAATAAAATTATGCCATATTCATGTTTTTATGATACGTATTAGCAAAGTTATGATTTTTATTGTTAGCGGGAGACGGGTGATTTTGTTTCAAATAATGATAACATTTTACCTCGTGCGTTTGACATGGTAGCGGGAGACGGGTGATTTTGTTTCAAATAATGATAACATTTTACCTCGTGCGTTTGATATGGTAGCGGGAGACGGGTGATTTTGTTTCAAATTTAACGGCAATATGACGTTTAATTTGTGAGGGTAAATGTTTTGATCCTTTAGCAATACTTCGGACACTAGACATTTTGTTTGGTTACCTTTACCTTTATAAAAGATGCAACAGAAGACATCTGAGAGCATCATATTTTAAAACCGTGTACCATATAACATGGTACATCGTGTACGCCGTATAGAGCTAAACATATCACTAGTCGATATGTCATTATTTTACTTTCTGAGTTGATGGTAGACAGATTCCTGTAGCAGACGTACCTCATGGGTTGACAGGCTTGATTGCTGCAGACCAGTTGACATGTATTTATTCAACCTTATACGCATTTGTAATTGCATAATAAAGTAATCCTTTTGGATCTACACATAAAAGCTACACAAAGTAATTATTCATTATGCAGAAAATTTTTTCGTAATATTCTTCGAACTGGTTTCCATGAGCATACTCATCCCCTGTTCACATGTTTAAATGTACTAAAATTGAAGGATATTTATGAAATAGAAATTGTGAAATTTATGTATAATTATTGTCAGCAATCTGCCAGTGTTGTTATCTGATATTTTTACACTAACCTGTGATATTCACAATCATGACACAAGGCAACTTAGTCATATACGTCCAATCAGCAGTTCTACCCTACAATCATCAAATAGTTTATTATGCAATGGGCTGATAGTATGGAATAATATTTCGCCTGATATTCAAAATAAACCTAATATTGCCAGCTTCGTATCTTCTCTAAAGTCATGTGTCTTAAAAAACTCTGTCTATGAAGATACTACACCGTATTAAATGTGTTATCACTTTTGTGTTGTTTTTATTATTTGATTAGTCTTAAACAGTTTATGAAAATACTACTACATATTACATTCTTATTACTGGATTTGTTCTTCTGCAATCTAGCATTAATGTTGTATATATATATGTGAAAAGAAAAAAACTGTGTTAATTTTTGGGTCTTCCAATCATGTCACTACTGTTACTTATTATTTATTGGAGTGTATTAACTGTCTGCTTGTAGTTATTAATTGCATGTTGTATCTACGTCACTTCAGTTTACCATTATCAGTGGTTGGCAGCGACCAGTGATTCAAGTTACCGGGTATATTGTTTCTGTTATAACATTGTATACCCGTATCTACTGGTAACAGCTTTGGCGCTGCTGCCAACCAGGAATTGTATAGATTGTATATGCTTTGTCTTTCATTTATCTTCTGTATTATACAATTCCGAAATAAAATACCTGACCTCACCTTACCACAGAGAATCCCACTAACACATTTAATATTGCTATCGTTGGGGCCATCCTGTTAATGAAAGCACAGAATAGTACAAAATCACCACAGTAACTAGTTTTTAACAAGAGATGATAATTCATCACCATAATGTGCGTGTACACATTGTAATAATACACATTGTAAACTAATTATTTTTTCGTGTGTGTTGTATTGATGAACTTGAAGGTTGTCTGAAGGTTGTGTCTGTAGTGATGTTACTTTTTGAGTGACGTTTACATAAATGGCCAAAACTTCAACCAAAACAACTGGTTACTGGATTTGTTAATGTTCAGTCTTTAAATGTATAATATATAACAAATAGACATTATGTTTATTTCATAGGAACGTGGTGACACTGAGAGGATCGATTTATTTGACAATGTCTTCCCAGATATGGCAAAGTTGGCACTTGACCTGCCTCAGTTGTGCAGTGAGGTAGGTATTTGTTCTCACAAAACTGGCTTTTCTGTAATGTCATTATGTCTGGTCATGGACTAAATGAAGGTTGTAATATAAACAGGTTATTGATAAACAAACTAGATCATTTTGTCCTAGCAATTTATAGTATGAATATATATAACACAAGAGTTGCAACAGTCAGACAACAACTAGATTATATATTGTGTGTGTGTGTGTTTGTTGTGTGTGTGTTGTGTTTGTTGTGTGTGTGTTTGTGTGTTGTGTGTGTGTGTATTGTGTGTGTGTGTTGTGTATGTTGTGTGTGTTGCATGTGTGTTGTGTGTGTGTGTGTGTTTGTTGTGTGTGTGTTGTGTGTGTGTTTGTATGTTGTGTGTGTGTGTATTGTGTGTGTGTTGTGTGTGTTGTGTGTGTGTGTGTTTGTTGTGTGTGTGTGTGTTGTGTGTGTGTTGTGTGTTTGTGTGTGTGTTGTGTGTGTGTTGTGTGTATTGCGTGTATTGTGTGTGTGTTGTGTGTGTTGTGTGTGTGTATGTTTGTTGTGTGTGTGTGTGTGTGTGTGCGTGTGTGTGTTGTGTGTGTGTTTGTGTGTTGTGTGTGTGTGTATTGTGTGTGTGTTGTGTGTGTGCGTGTGTTGTGTGTATTGTGTGTTGTGTGTTGTGTGTGTTGTGTGTGTTGTGTGTGTTGTGTGTGTGTTGTGTGTGTTGTGTGTGTGTGTGTGTGTGCAGGTGTGTGTGTGCGTGTGTGTGTGTGCAGGTGTGTGTGCAGGTGTGTGTACAGGTGTTTGTGCAGGTGTGTGTGCAGGTGTGTGTGTGCAGGTGTGTGTGCAGGTGTGTGTGCAGGTGTGTGTGCAGGTGTGTGTGCAGGTGTGTGTGCAGGTGTGTGTGTGTGTGCAGGTGTGTACTGTAATATTCATCACACCATTAAAGTGTCTCTCATCCTGTGTGATATTTAATTTCTCACCACCATTGTCTTCTAGTCATCTGTAGAAGTTATTCACAACACGTCTCCATTGAAGTCTGTTCTGCATCACTTCTTGATGGTCAGTGTCTGCTTCTTGTTGTTCAACGTATCTTGTGTCCTTGCTTTCAGCCAATCCCTCTGTTGAAGAAGGGAACTGCTCATTCCATCACAATGTCTCAGAAGCAGGCCGCTTGTCTGCTTGCGAACGCTTTCTTCTGTACCTTCCCAGAAAGCAACTCTCGAGAAAACTATTCTTCCATCCCTGGAATCAACTTCAGCAGGTGAATAAATACCTCCCGGTCCTGACCATGATAACTTGGCTTCTTTACCAGGCATTTTACGAGGCACTGTTGTTGCTTCTGTAATCCCAACAATTAGTAAACAAGTTGGTTTCCTAATCCAGCATCATTTCACTGAGCAGGTATTGAAGAAGATTAATTTTCTGAGTGTGTCAGATTATCAGCCCACTGATCTTTTCTTGTACTTTGTTAGTACACTGCCACTGTCTGTACATTGTCACAGTCAGTACACTGTCACTGTCTGTACATTGTCACAGTCAGTACACTGCCACTGTCTGTACATTGTCACAGTCAGTACACTGTCACTGTCTGTACATTGTCACAGTCAGTACACTGCCACTGTATGTACATTGTCACAGTCAGTACATTGTATCTATATATACATTCTCTCTTTCTATATATTGTCTCTGTCTATACATTGCCACAGTCAATACATTGTCACTGTCAGTACATTGCTACTGTCTGTATATTGTCTCTGTCTATACATTGTTATTGTCTGTACATTTTCAAATCAACACAGTATATTATAAAAGTGCATTGTTGATGTTTTAAATGGAGGTAGCCTGTTCCTAGTTAGTTCCTAGTTAATGTCATCACTCCGCGTCCGCCGTGCGCCGTGCCCTGCTATATCTCGGAAACTGTTCGGTAACCTTTTCTCTAATTTTGCATAGACGTATCTTAGGGTACTGCCACTATGCACGAGAAATTTGTATTTGATTGAATCATTCTAAGGGCCCCCAAGAACCCCCGAAACTGGTAAATTTTCACATTTTGCGTATTTTTTCAAAAACTCTTCAGTAACTTTTTCTCTGATTTTGCATAGGCATTTCATGTGGTAGTTCCACTATACACAAGAAATCTATATTTGATTGAATCATTCTAAGGGCACCTCAGGGGGCCCCAAAAATGCTCAATTTTCCTACTATTTCCCTACTGCTGTAAGCTTCCTGCAGTTGTATGGGCCACTGATCTCTATTTATAACTAGATAGTGTCTTGTCTTCACCAATAGACCTGGGTTAATAAAGAAGATAAATGTAGTAGACTGAATAGCAGACCATAGCACAGTCATCATTGATGTAAGCATCTCGCCCAAACGCAAACATCGTCCAAAATGTAAAGTCTTCATTAGAAATAAAGCCAACAACATTAACATCCACAAATCTCTTGAAAACTTTACACATGAATACTTCTCTCAAAACCAAAACATGACAGTCAATGACAAGTGGAATCTTGTTTCCACGAAAATCATCAACATTATGAACCAACATGTACCGCACCGTCTTTCTACTTCAAGACACAATCTTCCCTGGTTCAATAAAGATTTAAAGAATATGTGCAGAAGAAAGAAACACCTATATAACAAAGCAAAAAGAACTAAAAATCCAGAAGACTGGAAAGAATTCTGTGACATCAGGAGAAACATGCATAAACACCTTCGTTCTGCTAGACTATCCTACATAAGTCAATTCCTGACAACAACAATAACAGACAAACCTAAATCATTTTGGAGCTTCATTTCTAAACTTAGACAGGATAACCAGGATATTGGGGACCTTAACATTGCGGGTAACATCATTAGCGACGACAAACATAAAGCAGAAGCCTTAAACAATCAGTTCCAAAGTGTCTTTACACACGAAGGAAATTCCACCCTACCAGATATGACCAGAAGTCCACATGGAGAAATCCCCAAACTAACAATTTCACTTAAAGGAGTACTTGATCAACTTTCCAAAATTAACATTTCTAAATCGCAAGGACCAGATGGCATTCCACCATGGTTCTTAAACAGATATGCCTCTCATCTAGCACCAGTAATACATGACATTTTCCAATCATCTGTTGACTCTGGACAAGTCCCCAATACCTGGAAAGAAGCCAATGTAACAGCAATTTTTAAGAAAGGAAGTAGAGCAGAAACATCTAACTACAGACCAATATCCTTAACACCTGTGGTTTCTAAACTTCTTGAACACATCATACATAGTCACATTATGAAACACCTTGAACAGCACCACATTCTAACTGACCACCAACATGGCTTCCGTGCCAAAAGATCAACAGAAACACAATTAATTCAAACAATCCATGACATAAGCAAATCACTTGATGAGAAGAAATCTGTAGACATGGCCATCCTTGACTTCACCAAAGCATTCGATAAAGTTCCAAATAAAAGACTAATCCACAAACTCAAACACTATGGCATCACAGGCCCAATATCATCATGGATAAATAGCTTCCTTACAGGAAGAACTCAACAGGTTGTTATAAATGGATCCAAGTCAACATCAACTCAAGTCATTTCTGGGGTACCACAGGGCACAGTACTGGGGCCCCTACTTTTCCTACTTTACATAAATGACCTGCCAGACAATCTTTCCTCAATTGTTCACCTTTTTGCAGACGACTGCCTGTTATATTCACCGATTAAAACTGACCAAGACACATCTGTCCTCCAAAACGATCTGCTCAAACTTGAGAAATGGCAACACACGTGGCTTATGAAATTCAACCCCACTAAATGTTATACAATGACAATAGCCTCAAGAAAACCGACACCAAATCTCTACACCTTCTGCGGACAACAACTTAAATCTGTTGAATCGCACTGTTATCTTGGCATACATATATCAAATACATTAAATTGGACAATACAAAGCAACTCGATCACAAAAAAAGCACAACAGACATTGGGAATTATTAGAAGAAATTTAAATAAATGCCCAACCCAAATCAAGTCCATAGCCTACAAAACCCTTGTCCGCCCTATACTTGAATATGCTTCAGCATCATTCATGGGATCCACATTGCCTAAGAAATATCAAATTCATAGAAAGAACACAGACAAGCAGCCAGATTTTGTAAGAACAACTATTCTAGAGAGCCAGGAACGGTAACACAACTCCTTAAAGATCTCCAGTGGGACACCCTCCAATCAAGAAGAAAAACCCAAAGACTTAGCATATTATATAAAATGGAACATAACCTCATATATATCCCACTAGATCAATACATCAAACGCAACACCAGATGCTCACGTAAACGTAATAAACAGTTAGTACAAATCAGGCACCCGACAAACATATTTGGAAACAGCTTTTTCCCAGTCACAATAAAAGAGTGGAATTCTCTACCTCCAAGCATTGTATCAAGTACATCACTGAATTCATTCCAGATTAGTCTAGCCCAACATGTAAAAAATTAATCCATAAGAGCCACCATGCCCACTGGCGTGATGTGTCCATAGGACATTTTGCCAGTCAAAATACAGATACAGATAGTGCCCTGTCTCTGATCACTGGGGTGGCTGAGCAGTCTGGCACTGAATTTAGGTCAGTGTGTGTGGTCAGTGAGCCACTGGTTGGAGTGGTCACTTGATCATGGCCACAGTTTATTGTTTTATTATTGGTCAGTCTTGGTGTGGCCAGGGCTGGGCAGTTGTTTATTGCCCAGTGTGGTAGAGTGAGTGCTTAGTGGGATATTAGCTAAGCACCAAATTTATAGTGTATTATGGCACTATACGTTAATAACATGGATACTACAAGACAACCATCCATGCGCATATGCAAAACAGTCATGTTGTGTTATCATTTTGTTTACACATAAAGACGTAATCTGGCATAACTTGATAAGTTAAGTTGCCAAATTTGAATGTCATGCATCTAATATTTCCATGCAATCCATTTGCATATATAATGTAAAACTTCAACAGCCGTTGTCTTCATTTTAACTTTTTTGTTTTGCTATTTAATGTTATGTTCATAAGACTATGATAACTATGTTGAAGGCATATTGTCCGCCAGATTGTGTTTAGTAAGCCCATAACAACGTTCACAGTTTGGAAGATATGACCCCAGAGCTTGTTCAAATGGTAAACAAAACATCCCTTTCAAAACAAGCTTCCTTGGCAAGAATGCTGAGGCGGGCTGAGGTAAACGCAATGCCCTTTGATGTTCAATGATTTTCAGGCTGCGAAATAAGGCCGGTCCGATCGTCCCAGATGAGTAGTTTCAGTCACCGGACTAGTCCATGTTTAGAGAAGCAGTCCCATCTGACTAGTTGTGATTATGTGAATTAATTTACGCTGTGTATATGCTAGTTGGGTGTTGTGATGGAATAAGACAATAAGGTAGCATTTTATCACAAATATTACCTAAGACCGATGAATAGGAAACATGCTGAATGTGGAGAATGTAAATGGCGGCTGTTTACATCCGGTTAGGATAGGTAGTGCCGCCTAGTGACCATGAGTGATGAGTGACATGGACAAACATACATGCACAGCTTACAGATATAGTTATGTGCTGTCCCCTCATAGATGCGTTATTCCCACATCGTGTGATTATCTTAGCATGTTACCAAATACCAGCAATGTTACTGATTGCTCAGTGGTCGGCTTCCGGAAAGGAAATACTAATGAAACGCCGCCGTCAGGCTTCAAATTCTGCTGGCGTCGCCTTGTCAACCACTGCCATTTGCTGTCCCTGATTAAACTAAAGTTATTTATTCTAATGACTTTGCAGTTGGATCTACGAAATCACATGTATTTGTTTCTATTAACGACACATTTAGTTAAACATTTAATTGTAATGAGAAACAGCTTGTTTTCTTGATTAAATAAAGCCACCTTTCGTCTTACTATGCGCCATAACTGTCATATATATATATATATGATACAACAGTTGTTTCTGAGTCAGCCAGTCGGACGGACTACCTTTAGTCTTACTATGCGCCATAACTGTCATATATATATATATGATACAACAGTTGTTTCTGAGTCAGCCAGTCGGACGGACTACCTTTAGTCTTACTATGCGCCATAACTGTCATATATATATATATATGATACAACAGTTGTTTCTGAGTCAGCCAGTCGGACGGACTACCTTTAGTCTTACTATGCGCCATAACTGTCATATATATATATATATGATACAACAGTTGTTTCTGAGTCAGCCAGTCGGACGGACTACCTTTAGTCTTACTATGCGCCATAACTGTCATATATATATATATGATACAACAGTTGTTTCTGAGTCAGCCAGTCGGACGGACTACCTTTAGTCTTACTATGCGCCATAACTGTCATATATATATATATATGATACAACAGTTGTTTCTGAGTCAGCCAGTCGGACACTACCTTTAGTCTTACTATGCGCCATAACTGTCATATATATATATATGATACAACAGTTGTTTCTGAGTCAGCCAGTCGGACGGACTACCTTTAGTCTTACTATGCGCCATAACTGTCATATATATATATATATGATACAACAGTTGTTTCTGAGTCAGCCAGTCGGACGGACTACCTTTAGTCTTACTATGCGCCATAACTGTCATATATATATATATGATACAACAGTTGTTTCTGAGTCAGCCAGTCGGACGGACTACCTTTAGTCTTACTATGCGCCATAACTGTCATATATATATATATGATACAACAGTTGTTTCTGAGTCAGCCAGTCGGACGGACTACCTTTAGTCTTACTATGCGCCATAACTGTCATATATATATATATATGATACAACAGTTGTTTCTGAGTCAGCCAGTCGGACGGACTACCTTTAGTCTTACTATGCGCCATAACTGTCATATATATATATATGATACAACAGTTGTTTCTGAGTCAGCCAGTCGGACGGACTACCTTTAGTCTTACTATGCGCCATAACTGTCATATATATATATATGATACAACAGTTGTTTCTGAGTCAGCCAGTCGGACGGACTACCTTTAGTCTTACTATGCGCCATAACTGTCACATATATATATATGATACAACAGTTGTTTCTGAGTCAGCCAGTCGGACGGACTACCTTTAGTCTTACTATGCGCCATAACTGTCACATATATATATATGATACAACAGTTGTTTCTGAGTCAGCCAGTCGGACGGACTACCTGTCAGCTAAAGTCATTATGCACCCTGCATTTTTCCATGTACAACACAGCAGACTTCCTGTTACAAAGTACGACTCTGGTTAATTCTGAATAATCATAAAGGAACAGACTGTCTCTCTTTAAATCAAACTGTATCATATAATTGTTTAGAATTTATTACATTTTAATTCTAGTGATGTTGGACTGCATCAGCTAATACAATCCCTTTAACAAATGACAGCAGAGACATTGCATCATATACAACACTAATAACAAAAGATGTATGTTACGTATGCAGCAATAGGACAGATGGCAATCATTATATGTTCACATGTACAATAATTAGAGTGGAATGTACAAGTTTGCAACCACATCACCTGACACACTCTTACCTACTGACATTTCTTAACATTATTTTGTTCTTATGATAACTCTGATATCCAGAGCTCTACTACATATTTCACACTATGATATGTTGTACATGTTTCTGAGAACACTATGTGATTACTTGTAGATTATACCGAGCCGGCATTCCACGAAAGACATGTGAGAAGTTGAAGTGTCTGTTTCACTACTTCAAGACTGTCACAGAAAACAGTGAGTCGTACAAGATTTGTCATTCCCTCGACTATGTACTGCCTAGTGTTAGGGTAACATAACTTGTTTAGCTTAATATTTATTCCTACAATTTCTTTACATTTCCTGCTTTGTTTTTTGAATTTTAGTCAGGGTTTTGGTTATGAATATTTATTTTAATAATATTTTTGTTTGGACAATGCACAAAGTGCATGCTGTGTACGTAGTTTCAGTGTCTGAAATTAGCCAAAAATGAACTGGCCCAGATTTGTTTAACTGGCCCAGATCAATTTTTAATTGATCCTGCTGAATTTGAACTGGCCCAACTAATTTACAAACCACGTCGACACATTTTCGTTTTTCCACATTCTTTAATGACGTTAATTTTACATGTAAGTACATAAGATATTAAACAGTAACACTTTTAACATTAAATATGTGTACACTAACACAATAGAGCTAAGTTACACTAATATAATATAACTTTGCATTGCACACACACACGCATGCACACATACATGCATAAATGAATAATTAAAATCAGGCCTTAAAAAATTTACAAACATATGTATGCACACTCTAATAGCATCGTGCAAATTATAAAATAATATTTTTAATTAGCAAACTAGCCTATAATAATAATAAATATCTTTCCAAATGTATGTCCTGATTGTTAAAACTCTGCCCAAAACTAGCACTTGTATTTAACTGTATTAGTGTTGCACTCGGATGCATATATACAGTACATTTGCTACTTCTTTTTAAGTGTTTCCCGGTATATTCGCTAGGTGACACGACCAAGCTATGTGGCCTTCACCTTGCTGATGTTGTCCAAGTTATGAAATACACTTTTGTCTCCTGTCAAATTTGTCTATCTACTTATGATGTCTCAGACCTGTTGACAGTGTCATGTCTGTCTACTTGTGATGTCCCAGACCTCTCATGGGTGTCACATCTGTATACTTGTCTTGTCTGTGATGTCTCAGATCTATTGATAGTGTCACGTCTGTCTACTTATCATGTCCCAGACCTGTTGACAGTGACACCTCCGTCTGCTTGGCATATGTCAGACCTGTTGACAGTGTCATGTCTGTCTACTTGTCATGTCCCACACCCGTTGACAGTGTCACGTCTGTCTACTTGTCATGTCCCAGACCTGTTGACAGTGTCATATCTGTCTACTTGTCATGTCCCAGACCTGTTGACAGTGTCATGTCTGTCTGCTTATCATGTCCATTACCCGTTGACAGTGTCACATCTGTCTACTTGTCATGTCTCATTTGTCATTCAGTGCCACAAGGGAACATCACCTTCAGTAGACAGGTGACGAAGCGCCATGATCTTCCCTTTTGGGACAAACGTAAAGAACTCTTCCCCCAACTACATGTCTCGTCAGGAGGAACAATAGAGGATGACGGATATGGCATGCTGCAGGTAGGTACAGCATCCGGCATGAATTACTTTGTAGGTGATTTTTACTACAAAAACATAATAATTATAAGTTATTGCAAGTCAATCATTATTCTACTTGGAGGTGGACTTTGCCAACAAGTACATTGGAGATATGCAATCATTATTGTTCTTGCAGGTGGACTTTGCCAACAAGTACATTGGAGATATGCAATCATTATTGTTCTTGCAGGTGGACTTTGCCAACAAGTACATTGGAGGTGTCAATCATTATTCTACTTGCAGGTGGACTTCGCCAACAAATACATTGGATGTGTCAATCATTATTCTACTTGCAGGTGGACTTTGCCAACAAGTACATTGGATGTGTTAATCATTATTCTACTTGCAGGTGGACTTTGCCAACACTTACATTGGAGGTGTTAATCATAACTCTACTTGCAGGTGGACTTTGTCAACAAGTACATTGGAGGTGTCAGTCATTATTCTACTTGTAGATGGACTTTGCCAACATGTACATTGGAGGTGTCAATCATTATTCTACTTGCAGGTAGACTTCGCCAACAAGTACAATGGAGGTGTCAATCATTATTCTACTTGCAGGTGGACTTTGCCAACAAGTACATTGGAGGTGTCAGTCATTATTCTACTTGTAGATGGACTTTGCCAACAAGTACATTGGAGGTGTCAATCATTATTCTACTTGCAGGTGGACTTTGCCAACAAGTACAATGGAGGTGTCAATCATTATTCTACTTGCAGGTGGACTTTGCCAACAAGTACATTGGCGGCGGTGTGTTGGGAGAAGGTTGTGTGCAAGAGGAAATCCGCTTTGTTATCTGTCCAGAGCTCCTCGTGTCGTTGCTCGTCACAGAAGTCCTTGACGACAACGAGGCAGTGGTGATAACAGGTGAATAAGTGCTTGATTTGTAACTTAGTAATTCCACAATTGTGGTCATCTATTTTTTATACATTGACGTTGCCTTCGTTATTTTTATTTTGTTTTGATCTTAAGTATTGCCAAATAACACATACTTATTACTTCTTTAATATGTATTGCAATTATCGTTAATAATAATTACTAACATATATGCAGGACCATCTCTTGTACTGGCAATTACAATAAAACAGTAACAAATACAATTATAATAATATAAAAGTATAATTGCAATTTAGTGTAATATACGCTGTATATGATTAAATGAAAATAAATTGATGTGTACTGATGACAAGAACATGCTGCGATGACCATCTACTTCATTTTGTAGGTCCTCAACGCTACAGCTACTACAAGGGATACGCGACCTCATTTGAGTGGGCTGGTGGATATGACGATCAGACACCACGGTGAGTGACACATCCAATGACACGGCATATTGCTTAGGACACCTGTATCTCAACTAGTCTGAGAAAAATGGGATGTTTCTCTTAAAGGGAATAAAAACATCTATTGCTTGAATTCATGTTACATTACATCCTGCTATCTATTTCCACGTCCACCAAGCAAAAAAAATTAAAAAAATTCAATGAATTAGAAATTCCACATTTTATGCTGTACATCCGGACATTTTTGAATATGCATATTTTTGGCGCGCTTTTCGGGATGCCGAGATGTGACGTCACTTATGACTCAAACTCGCATCAGGCCGACCCTTTCCATGCATTCAGAGCATGTTTACAAGTATAGTTTTTGGGTCGAAACGAGCGTCAGAATGAGTTATTGTGCAATTTTCCGACGTAATACAAACACTAGTCATCATAGAGGAACAAGCACTTACGGTTCCACATGAATTCAATTTTATTCAAAACAATGAATGCGAATGAGCCTACAACTTGTAGTACAAGTCGACTAGGTTTTGCCGAGCTTGGGCTCGTTTGCAGAATAATTATATCGAATGCAACCAACGGGAGATAATGTACACCAATATACATACATAGCAAACATATATCGTATCCAGCTACAGAAAGTAACGTGTAAAATCTCATAATATCACTAGAATATTGATGTATGAAGGAGGAGTTGTACAAGTTATCATAACAACTGAAATCATTCAGCGAATTTCTGCCAGCCCTGATAGCTCACTTGGTAAACGCGTTGGTTCATTGGCGTTTGTTTTACAATCGGGCGACGCCGGTTCAATCCTGACAGCATGCAAATTATTGATTTTCTTTACACCTTTTTTGTTTATGTTTTCACGAAGTAATATAAACCAAATCATTTAGTATACGATGATTCACTGTTTATAAATAATTTTTATTTTGTAGTAATTATTTATTCGCCCCAAAAATGAAAATATGGTCATTATATAACGATGTTTCTAAATTTTATTTATCCAAACAAATATAATGTAATGGATATATAATTTATTAATTGTAAATATATTGTACAGTAATATATTGTAATTATATATGTGAAAAAGATTGTGATGTGTCTGGATAAATACAATTTAGAAACATCGTTATATATAATGACCATATTTTCATTTGTGGCGAATAAATAATTACTACAAAAATAATAAAAATATTTATAAACAGTGCATCATAGTATACTAAATGATTTGGTTTATATTACTTCGTGAAAACATAAACAAAAAAGGTGTAAAGAAAATCAATAATTTGCATGCTGTCAGGATTGAACCGGCGTCGCCCGATTGTAAAACAAACGCCAATGAACCAACGCGTTTACCAAGTGAGCTATCAGGGCTGGCAGAAATTCGCTGAATGATTTCAGTTGTTATGATAACTTGTACAACTCCTCCTTCATACATCAATATTCTAGTGATATTATGAGATTTTACACGTTACTTTCTGTAGCTGGATACGATATATGTTTGCTATGTATGTATATTGGTGTACATTATCTCCCGTTGGTTGCATTCGATATAATTATTCTGCAAACGAGCCCAAGCTCGGCAAAACCTAGTCGACTTGTACTACAAGTTGTAGGCTCATTCGCATTCATTGTTTTGAATAAAATTGAATTCATGTGGAACCGTAAGATAACTGCTTGTTCCTCTATGATGACTAGTGTTTGTATTACATCGGATTATTGCATAACAACTCATTCTGACGCTCGTTTCGACCCCAACATTATCCATGTAAACATGTTCTGAATGCATAGAAAGGGTCGGCCTGCTGCGAGTGTGAGTCATGTGTGACGTTAAGATACCACGTGATCGCCTAGCTCATTAAAATTTTATTTTCCGCGGGAATCGCTACACAGACAGGTTTAAAATCGAATTTATGCTACAAATGTATTTTTCTGTATTTTTTTAATGTTCTCGAATGTTACATGCAATATTAAACTTTCTGTACACATGGAAAACGGACTTTAGCTAATGCCTTGTTTTTATTTCCTTTAAGCAGTTCAATTGAAGATGCAGGCTCCTTGTGAAATGTCAAATTTTAAATAACTGCAATATCTTAGAAACTATTCATATCTTGATAAAATGTTCAAGCTATTATATATATATATACATTTATATGTATATAATAATATATATATATATACATATATGAAAAGGAGGTCACACATGATATAATAAGCAATTTGCATGATGGCAACCATGATAATCGGATAATCTTAGAAAAAGCTGATGGGGTGGTTTTGTGGAACATCCCATGAGAAATTGAATTCATGTATTTCCATTTTAAAGTTTATTCTAACAAATACAATGAAGTAGTTTGGATAAAGATATAAAATGATTATTATGTCAACTGTAAGTTTCTTTTCATATATAGAAAATACACTAGAATACACTGCAATTTTGGTCCAGGCAGGATGAGTGGTTTTTAAGGTATGGCACTTAATAAAAGTACGACACTTCACAAGGAGTGTCACCCTTTGAAGTGTCCCAGTTCAAACCAGACATAGAATCCACCAACATTTAAGAGAGTTGACACATAGCTGGCTTCTTCAATCTTCATAGGGTTGTGCTTTCCTTGTTTGTGCTGTGTGCTTTGGAAAGGATTCTTGTTAAATTTGTAATTGGCAACATATCTGTTCTGTGTAATCTGACCTGCCATTGGAGACTGCTGATGTAATATGTGTTTGTGGTTGCAGAGACAGCTGGCGTCGTCGTTGCACGCAGGTAGTCGCCATTGATGCCATCAATGTGAAGCGTTACGTGGATGGTCAGTTCGAGACTCGGAGCGTTCGCCGAGAACTCAACAAGGCAAGTCCTGTAGACTGGATTTCCAAATTCACGTTCAACATACGTCTTCAGTTCATACCTCACTGTAACTGATCCTACATTGTGAATGCTGTGTTTACCTGAATCCTCATCTTATGATATGTGGCCATAATATTTTATATCAGATTGCACCTTTGCAAATTGCTTGCAGCTGTAATCGCACAAGATGGTGGTGTAGTAACACACATACCCTGGTAATCGGACAAGATGGTGGCATAGTAACATACATAATCGGACAAGATGGTGGCATAATAACACACATAATCGGACAAGATGGTGGCGTAGTAACACACATAATCGGACAAGATGGTGGTGTAGTAACATACATAATCGGACAAGATGGTGGCGTAGTAACACACATAATCGGACAAGATTGCAGGCTGCATCTTATTGCTTGTGTTACTAGGCCACCATCGGGTATGAATACAGTGGAATGCAGGTTGCAGTGGTACCATTTGATATTTATTTCACTCCTAATGATTTTAGTGAATTCAATTCTATGTGGTGTTCTATATCTTATAACATCACAGTGAGTTGTCATTAAGTTTTAAAACAATTGTTTGTCTGCCATTGAGTATGTGTTGATGTAAGAAATAGTTTCATTGTTATATCAGGCTTCATTTTGAACAATAGTGTTATTGCACATGCATGTAATAATTGTATTAGTGAATACAATCCTTCAAGTGAGTTGTCAACTTTGTTTTGTATGCACTGCCTTCAACTTAAAGTAGCCTTTCATTTATGCTGAAAGTCTGAATAATTTTAAAAGTTAGGTTTTTGGATTGTACACATGTGTGTGGAAATATGTTCCCTCTAGCGACTGCAATGATCATTTTATTATATTACGGTGATATTATCAATATTACAATTATTAATATTATCAGCTGAACCATAGACACATATGTCTGTTGTAGTCGTGGTTCACTGACCGAAATTTTGTTGGCAGGCTTACGTTGGGTTTTATGACCCGTATAATCAGAGCTTCAAGACTGCCGTAGCTACAGGAAACTGGGGGTGTGGAGCCTTCGGGGGAGACGGCAGGTTGAAAGGTAAATGTTTTCACAGGCTAGACTGATCGCCAGTTTGCATACAGACTACCCTTATGTTGTCGTAGAAACGGATTACATACATTTTCACACTATTTATATTATGTGTGAAAAAGTTGTGGTATACTGTGATATCCAGTCATTAATGTTGTGTTCACACATAAGAATGACCAAAGGACTCCAATGTTGCCTGTCCGCTGTCTGCTTCATCACCTGGCCCCCAACTCCACCCGAGTGCCTTTATCTTAACGTGCCACTGATCTCCTCCATGTCTCATATCTGATTTACACTATATTGAATTTAAAATTACTACTTTTATACCAAATTTGAAATGTAAAGTTGACATGATTCAGTGTTTATGAAAGCTCGTGCGCATGTGTGTGTGCGTGAATGTGCTTGGGTTCCAACTGTATTATCGCTGTCACCAACTTCTATGTGCCAGCTCTCATCCAACTTTTGTGTGCCAGCTCTCATCCAACTGATGGCTGCTGCTGTGGCAAAACGTGACGTGTGCTACTTCACTTACAAAGACAACAAACTCACCCAAGATATCTATGACATTCACAAGATCATAACAGACCAGGGCTTAACTGTTGGTAAGTGTTTCATATTTCCACTGCATCTGATAATTCAGTATATAGTTTTCTCGATATTATCACACCGCACCGTATAATATTGCCAGAAAAAGCTAATCAAGCCAGAAGTTAAGACACTTTGGATCCATTTTAATATTATCAGTGTCACTCATAAATATCAGATCTACCTATAAATACATTAACTTTGGATCATTGTAAGTGCATCTCCTCCCAGGCACCAAGGCCCATTCTCATTCTGATTGTAAGTGCATCTCCTCCCAGGCACTGCGGCACACTCATTCTGAATGTAAGTGCATCTCCTCCCAGGCACCACGGCACACTCATTCTGATTGTAAGTGCATCTCCTCCCAGGCACCAAGGTCCACTCTCATTCTGATTGTAAGTGCATCTCCTCCCAGGCACCAAGGCCCACTCTCATTCTGAATGTAAGTGCATCTCCTCCCAGGCACCACGGCACACTCAATCTGATTGTAAGTGCATCTCCTCTCAGGCACCACGGCACACTCTCAATCTGATTGTAAGTGCATCTCCTCCCAGGCACCACGACACACTCTCAATCTGATTGTAAGTGCATCTCCTCTCAGGCAACACGGCACACTCTCATTCTGATTGTAAGTGCATCTCCTCCCAGGCACCAAGGCACACTCTCATTCTGATTGTAAGTGCATCTCCTCCCAGGCACCAAGGCACAGTCTCATTCTGATTGTAAGTGCATCTCCTCCCAGGCACCACGGCCCACTCTCATTCTGATTGTAAGTGCATCTCCTCCCAGGCACCGCGGCCCACTCTCATTCTGATTGTAAGTGCATCTCCTCCCAGGCAACACGGCACACTCAATCTGATTGTAAGTGCATCTCCTCTCAGGCACCACGGCACACTCTCAATCTGATTGTAAGTGCATCTCCTCCCAGGCACCACGACACACTCTCAATCTGATTGTAAGTGCATCTCCTCTCAGGCAACACGGCACACTCTCATTCTGATTGTAAGTGCATCTCCTCCCAGGCACCAAGGCACACTCTCATTCTGATTGTAAGTGCATCTCCTCCCAGGCACCAAGGCACAGTCTCATTCTGATTGTAAGTGCATCTCCTCCCAGGCACCACGGCCCACTCTCATTCTGATTGTAAGTGCATCTCCTCCCAGGCACCGCGGCCCACTCTCATTCTGATTGTAAGTGCATCTCCTCCCAGGCAACACGGCACACTCAATCTGATTGTAAGTGCATCTCCTCTCAGGCACCACGGCACACTCTCAATCTGATTGTAAGTGCATCTCCTCCCAGGCACCACGACACACTCTCATTCTGAATGTAAGTGCATCTCCTCCCAGGCACTGCGGCACACTCTCATTCTGAATGTAAGTGCATCTCCTCCCAGGCACCGCGGCCCACTCTCATTCTGAATGTAAGTGCATCTCCTCCCAGGCACCGCGGCACACTCTCATTCTGAATGTAAATGCATCTCCTCCCAGGCACCAAGGCCCACTCTCATTCTGAATGTAAGTGCATCTCCTCTCAGGCACCACGGCACACTCTCAATCTGATTGTAAGTGCATCTCCTCCCAGGCACCAAGGCCCACTCTCATTCTGAATGTAAGTGCATCTCCTCCCAGGCACCACGGCACACTCTCAATCTGATTGTAAGTGCATCTCCTCCCAGGCACCAAGGCATACTCTCATTCTGATTGTAAGTGCATCTCCTCCCAGGCACCACGGTACACTCTCATTCTGAATGTAAGTGCATCTCCTCCCAGGCACCAAGGCCCACTCTCATTCTGATTGTAAGTGCATCTCCTCCCAGGCACCAAGGCACACTCTCATTCTGATTGTAAGTGCATCTCCTCCCAGGCACCACGGCACACTCTCATTCTGAATGTAAGTGCATCTCCTCCCAGGCACCACGGCACACTCTCATTCTGATTGTAAGTGCATCTCCTCCCAGACACCACGGCACACTCTCAATCTGATTGTAAGTGCATCTCCTCCCAGGCACCAAGGCATACTCTCATTCTGATTGTAAGTGCATCTCCTCCCAGGCACCACGGTACACTCTCATTCTGAATGTAAGTGCATCTCCTCCCAGGCACCAAGGCCCACTCTCATTCCGATTGTAAGTGCATCTCCTCCCAGACACCACGGCACACTCTCATTCTGAATGTAAGTGCATCTCCTCTCAGGCACCACGGCACACTCTCAATCTGATTGTAAGTGCATCTCCTCCCAGGCACCATGGCCCACTCTCATTCTGATTGTAAGTGCATTTCCTCCCAGGCACCACGGTACACTCTCATTCTCTTTATTCGTTTCTTTGAACTATTGGCCTCTGTTCTAACAGTTAGCAATATATTTATGAGAATACAACAATTATTTAGAGTTGTTTACTTAATTGTTTTTATATGCCATTTTCTGGCAGGCCTTTCACCTACTTAAAAGGATTGAGTGTCATCAATTCAGCAGATGGCGCAAATGTAGATGAGTGGTTTGTTGCTCCCTGGATGGGTGTCAGTGAGTACATAAGAATGTTGGAAATGCCCGACAAATGAAGCGAGCGGTACAATGTTACTTTGTCCCTTTTAGCTAAAACAAGAAACAGTTTAGTTCTAATCATACAAAACGATACTGCTATTCTAGGATGAGAACAGTTGAATGACACTGTCTGTTGCATTGCAGGAGACGTGTGGGGACTCATCTCTGACTACGACCAAAGCATTTCCATCAGTGCGGGCGGCTACACAAGTGGACGCAGTGCAAGTGCAAAGTCTAGACAAGACAGTTACCGCGGCGCAGGCAATGATCGCAGTAGGAATGCTGTTGGTGCAAGAAACAGGAAGAATGTCTTTGAGTTCATCAGAGAGAAAGTGATGTCATCCACCCCACCCCGCCACACACCCTCTTCTCCAGGGGATCATCACGGCGGCCCCCGTGAGATATCTTATCCTGGGAATCATCAGAGCGGCACCGGTGGAAGTGAGGATCCCGATGTTAACACTAGAGGGATATCGCAGAAGAGCTCAAGCAATCTGAAGACGGGAGCCAACCCCGGGAACACTACAGATGACAAAGAAGAAGATTGGGTTCAGGTTCCAACAACCACTTCTTTATAAGAAGAAGGAACTGTGGTGACAAAGAGAATGGGGGACAGTGATGGGAATGGGAAAAGTGACACTAGGGAAAGAAGAAGAAGACTAACAATAAGAGGGTAGGGAACGGCAATGTGGGTGTACTGATATAATCCACAGCCAGACCTAGTGGGGGTGTCGATGTGTGGTTGGGTGTATACTACAGCTAGAACTCTTGGGACAGTCCAACATATCAGTGGATCTCTGCACAAGACATGGGCAACAAACCATGTGTCTTTACAGTGAATGTTAAAAGACTGTATTTGTTAGGAAGCACATAATGGTAAGATATCATACTGATAACATCACATGCCAGATGCACCTGGTAAAGTTAGACGCCTATCTACTAACTAATGTATTGTAGGCTGGTTCGACAGGTTTGTGTGGTACCAACAGCCAGTATCTAAGCAATGTGTGATTATAAGACAGACCAACACATCATTGAAAACTACTATAAATATTTAGTTTGGTATTCCTTCAGCAAATCTGGTAGTTTTAAATCATATTTAATGTCATATATTAAGTTACATAAGTGTAAATAGATGCTTAATTGCTAGCTTATTGCAGAACGACATGCTTAACTTTTGACAATATGTAGTACATGATATACATTCTGCACCTAGTGTAGTGTTGCTATTTAACAGTGTATAAGGCTTTGCATTACTGTCATACTTGGTATGCTGCTGAGCAATCTCATGTTCAAAACCACATGTAAAATTATGATCATGATATAATTCACATTTTGTGTTGGGATTAGTTAGGTTCATTATATGGTGCTGACATTTAACAACTTAAATGGTCAGTTATATGAAAAACATGCTTTGTTAATATTTTAACCTTATTAAGGTCCATTAATTATAGGAACCTGGGTCTCTTGGTAAAGAGCCACCGGTAACTGTTAACTATACACTGCTTAGAATCATGACTGGTCAATTTATCAGTGGATAAATGCACATAGTATTTAGGATATACATATAAGGTAGTTGGATATATATTTATATTTTGCTTATATATTTTATGTATGTGTGCACACAATTTTCAAAGTAGTCTTGTTAAATTAATGATTTTCATTTTGGTAAGTGTTTGTGATAGTGGTGAATCTGTACTAAGCACACAGATGACTATGCAATGTTTGCATTAACAGCCATTTGTATGATATAAAGCCTTTCTCAAACTGGGATGCCGTTTTATATGCATTTTCAGGGTATTGTCTTTAGGCCAAAGTTAAGCATTAGTGGGGATCCGGGCATTTGTCAAGTCAAGTCGGAAGCATTTATTCAATCAAATCAAACAAATAATTAGATGTACAAATGAAATATACAAAGCATATTGGTGAAAAGTTTCTGATGTTCAGTCTGCCACTAGTCAGAGACCCAAGCACTAGGACTAGATGAAGCAACTAGTTTCACACATTGAGCATATCCAGTGGAGGAATCTGTACGTACAATAAAACATTGACATTCCGCTATTAATTTTGATTAAATATATTCTGTACACAGTACACTCCACATAACAGTTTTCGCATAATTTGAATTTTGTCCTTGGTTCCGGCTGCTATGATCGCCTTGACAGACACGACTGTTACAACCAGTAATGTAATAATCAACCAGTACTGTAATAATGACCAGTAATGTAATAATCAACCAGTAATGTAATAATGACCAGTAATGTAATAATTGGCCAGTAATGTAAATATTGGCTAGTAATGTAAAGATGGACCACTAATGTAATATTGAACAGTAATGTAATACCGACCAGTAATGTAATGATTGATCACTAATGTAATAATGAACAGTAATGTAATAATCAACCAGTAACGTAATAACGACCAATAATATAATAATTGACCAGTAATGTAATAATCAACCAGTAATGTAATAACGGCCAGTAATGTAATAAAACATGACGAAGACGATTATAACGATGATGATGAAAATTATGATGATGATGTTTGTAGTGATGATGAAGATGGCGATGATGTGGATGATAAATGATGATGACGACTAGGAAGATGATGCAATTTATGGGTCATCTTAATGATGAAGATGATGATTCTGCTGATGATGAGGATGTTAGCAATGATGATTAAAACGGCGATAATGAGGATTATAAATGATTACGATTATAAGGAGGAGGAAGATGAAGATGATGAAAATGATTATAAATAAGATGATGATGATGGTTATAATTATTACAATGATCAGGTCGATGACAACGACATCCTTAACCTTATCTTCATCATCTTGTTACACTTATATAGGCTAGCCAAATAAAGAGTCATCTCAGACAACTTAGGGGAAATCTCAAAATGCAATGTTCATGAGTGATACATTAACATTATTAGAAGCTAAAGGGTAATCTCAAGATAGTAAAATAAGGATCCGCGGACACAAAACATGAAGTTAAGGGTAATCTCGATCAACAACAATGTTCATCTAAACAATAAACGGGAACTCAAATGTTTTAAAATATGACTAAGGGATTATATCAAACATCATTTAAAGAATCATTTTAAAAGTCATTAAGAGGTGATTTAATAATGAACTAGATGATCAGATCAGCACATCGCGGGTCATCTAATAAAATCATGTGGTTTTCTCGAACAAATTAAATTAAGGGGCGATCTCGTAAAAAAAATGGGTGTTGGCGATGATGTGGTTATGATGACGGTGTTGTTGATGATGATGTTAGTAATGATGATGAAGACAGTGACAATGAGGATGATTATGATGATTATCAGGAGGATGATAAAGGCATAATTTTAGTGATGATTATTATGAGGAGGAGGATGACATAGATGAGGACGATGAGTTATAATTATTACGATGATGAGTACAACAACGACGACATCCTTAACCTCCTCGACAACCTCATGTTCACCCTTATGACGGCCGTGCTGGCACCCAGTCGACATTCACTAAAGGATTCTCAGAACGAGTAAGCCACTTGTTTTCTGGGTGAACACATGGAACCCCATTCACATAATCTTACAGATAACGTAGTAACTTCATGTCAGCAAATAATAGGACCGGGTCAGGCAGTGTGGTTAAAACGGGTCACCTCAACAAATGAAAGCAGTAATCTACATTAAATTATGGGATTATCTTAAGATAAGGATCATTAAAGCATATTTACATAACTGACATTATTTCATCAAATTAAGGGGTGATCTCAAACAACTTAAGGGAATTCTCAAAATTCAATGTTAATGAGTGATATTTATAACATTATTAGAAACGAAAGGGTAATATAAAAATACGGTTCAGCTGAAACAATTAAGGGGTAATCTCAAAACAAGAAGTAAAAGGTGATCTCATTCAACTACCGGGGAATTAGGTTTATCTAAACGATATAAGAAACCTAAATGTTAATATGACTAAAATTAAAGGATCATATAAAACACAATTTAAAGAATAATTTTCAAAAGGGGTCGTACTTTAATAATGAACTACTTTAACTACTACTACTACTTTTTAGTTAATTAAATGAAGGGGGCCATCTCATAAAAAGAATGGGTCTTCTTAAAAAGCTAAGAATCGTTACAAAATCAAAGTCATTAACAAATTTACGAGCCGATTGTTGCAATAAATTGAAGGGCCATCTAAAAAAATTAAAGGGTCTTCTTAACAAAATTAAGGAATCATGAAAACATGTAAGTAGCCATTAACAATGAACCAGTTTATCGTCTCAATAAATAAACAAATAAATTAAACATAGACGTGTTTATTAAAAATAATTGTCTGATCGTCTCATATCAAGGGATTCGCTCTCAATAAAGGATTATCTCCAAAATAGTCACCAAAATGTAAATTTTCATTAAAAAGAACAAGTTGATCGTCTTTAAAAAATAAGTCGCTTAACATATAAAAGGGCCATCTCACAAATAAATGGATCCGAGTGTTGTTTAAAAAGACCTGACTAAGCATGTCAACGTATTCTGAATCATCTCAAAAAAGTTAAACCGTTATTTCACCACAAATGTAATTTTTCATTAAAAAGAACTGAATTCTGATACTCTTTGCAGTGTGATATGATCACCGAATGTTCAATTATGTTCCATATTTGTCAAGTAATTGTTAAGGTTGCTATTGTCAACAAAAGAGATGTTCTATTTGATGCTAAAGGATGTACCCGACGGTGTAACTTCTTGACTAGAGGTTTGTGCCGACAACAGAATGCCCATTCCATGTAACTGGTCCGCAATTGCTGCAAACTAGCAATTGTCATTGGGGGTCGGGTCAAAACATACTGCGAATCCAGCTGATTGAAATGAACCCAGTCCATCTTCACTTGTATATGGAATGTGTAGCATTAGCTCTGTACAGTGGGTGACTTCGCTCGTCTTCTTCAGTGTCCTGGGCCACGCTCGTCATGTAAACCATTAATTTTTGCAATTTGCCTTTCGGACAGTGTCAAAATCGTCCCCTCCTTTTCTTAAATCGGTTCATGTTATCACCACGCGCAAAATAGTTGATCACATCAGCGGCAGTGGTTGTTTCGGTCTGCACTGGTGGACTGTTGTCCAACAAAGGACAAACTACTTTTTTGCTCATTGATTTGTTAATAACTTCTTACACATTTTGTAATGATTCTTAGAGTTTTGAGAAGACCAATTATTTTACGAGATAGCCCCTTAATTTAATTAACTTTATTTAAAAAAAACATATTTGGTTTTGATGACTCCGCAACGTGTTGGTATGGTCAGTTCGTTCATTATTAAAGTACCTCTTAATGACTCCTTACAAAATTATTCTTTAAATTGATTGTGTTTGATATAATCCCTTAATTTCAGTCATATTTTAAGACATTTAGCTTCCCGATATCGTTAAGATGAACCTTTTAATTGATTAAGATTATCCATAACTTAATGTTTTATGAGATTACCACTTAATTGTTTCAGCTGAACCTTAGCTTCTAATAATCTCATAGTATCACTCATTTGCATTTTGAGATTTCTCCTAAGTTGTTTGAGATGACCATTTAATTTGATCAAATAATCATCAGGTATGTCAATTGTAAATATGCATTAATGTTCCTTAATTGTATTAAGATAATTCCATAATTTAGTGTAGATTACTCCTTTAATTTGTTGAGATGATCCTTTTTAATGATCCCCCTTGTTCTTAGCCACACTGCCTGGTTAGCCACACTGTCGGTCCTATTGTTCGCCGGCACGTAGCTAGTGCGTTACCTGGGAGGATATGTGAACGGGGTTCCATGTGTTCTCCCAGAAAACAAGTGGCTGACTCGTTCTGGGAATTCCTCTTAAGTATACATTAGTACACGTCGACTGGATGCCAGCACGGCTAGCGGTTATAAGGGTGAACATGAGAATGTCGCTAATGAGGAGGATGGGGTTAAGGTTGTCATTGTCGTGGTCCTCATCGTCGTAATTATTATAACTGAGGAAATAATTGTCATAGTTTGACCTATTGGACGATGGATGATGTAGCAAAATAGAAGAACTGTAAACTATAAATATAAATAGCGGTACACCCTGTTTGGATGGTCATTACATTCCACAACGAAGAACGATGAACATTGATAGTCAGTACCCGCTAAGACAGGCCAAGTTGGACACAAACTTTGGAGAAAAAAAATGGCGTCAAGCCAACGTTGCAACATATATATAGCCAGATTAACTCCTGTCGGTCGTTGTACCTGAATACATAAAGACGTTAATGAATTGCCACTAAGTACCTTTATATACACCACGTGTGGGTCTTAACACTATTTGTCCTAGAGGGCCACTACTCGTAGCATGCTACATATAGTAGTACTCACCATTGAACACACTGTGATGAATGCGTACCTATTTACACCTCACAATACATTCCTTCGTTTCTGTAGCAGTCTCCTCTACAAAGCCTAAGAACGACAGTCGACAAACAGTTACCCATGGAAGAGATGATAAGAAGACTGAGCAACAACAAGCTGCTGTTGTTAAGAGTCAGCAACCCAACCAGCAGGATTTGAAAAGAAAGACATGTAATAAATAATCCGGTAGATTTGTTAGTATATATCTGAAGTAAAATGTTAATTGTTGTAGCTTTCAGATGTCTTCTATTTTTAACAGGTTCAGTTAAAAAAGTGGTTTAGTATGCGAGTTATATTTGCTTAGTGTTATTATTCGCATTGCTTTCTTTTGGATTTTCATAATTCTGTTTCCCTGATAACACCATGCCATAATGCAATAATTAATGTGAGATAACAGGAACGAATTACATAACAGAACCTTTATTTGCAGTGGTAGTACGTATTTTAATCTATTCAATATGTCAATTATGTTGGAACATTTATTTTATATTTTTTCAGTGTGCTTTTTCCAATTTAAGTTTATATAAAAGATGTAAAAATCAGGGACCTCGAGGAGAACTGGCCTAGGAGAAACATTAAGGAGGCCATTAATATCTACAGGGGGAATTCTTCACTGAACAGAGTGTATATATATATATATGTATATATATATGTGGAATAATTATATATATATATAATTATATCATATTCCGACAGGTCTCTATTGCCACAAGACATGCTGCCAGATTCCATATTGGCCTTTTGTTGGTCAAACAGTAACAATACATCAAACAATCAGTAAGAATTGGTAACTGATGGTTATATACGAAATAACATTTAACATAATATTTTTATTAACTGCTAATTAAATGCTAAAATGTGAAACAAGCTATTTAAAATATCTGCATCCATCTTGTTGCTGTTGAAAAATGCCATCGCTAGAATAAGTAGGTAGAAACTGAGCAATTGGTGGTATTATCAAAAGACTTCCATTTAGTAACATTTTCCAATTATCACATTTCCATTTGTGCGCGATGAACACAACGGAAACGCCGTTATAAAATATAAGCTGCGTGTGTATACTCAGATGTTTGCGTAATCGATATTAAGAACATTCAAAGTTTGTGTTCAAATGGACAATTAACTCTCAAGTGGACGATTGTGCTACCAAAACGGGCCACTTATTGGCCTGCTTTGCTAACGGGGGACCGCTCTTCTCGGTCGGTACTGTGTTGGCACAATACACTCACCTGTATGTGTAATATATTATTATGCATACATAATTATGTTCTATTATATGTTACCAAGTTGTATAATAAAATAAATAGTAAGAATGTAAGAAAACAAATTACAATATAAGTAAGACTTCATATAACTCGGATCTGTATGGATTATGTGTCATTATATTATCAAGTAGTATAATAAATAAGTACATTGTAAAGTTGTATATCCAAAAACCACGATATTGCAACCCCCACAACCGTTAACTTGCCTAGATACCGAAGGGAGATCAATCGACAAAGCGAAAGTCGAGTAACAGAGTGAATACATGCATTATCACGCTTAGGCAAACGTCAACGTTGGTTAAGAAATAAACCACACAAAAATTCTGCAATGAAGAAGAGAACGCAGAAAATAATAATACACCATGTCGTATTTCCATCGATCTGTTTTCGGACAGTTGGGAAGGGGACGAAAGGAGTAGTTGAGGGCCCATTGTGAACGCACATTTTTATAAACACACCAATCGGGTTGTATTCTAAAACATCCTATAGATATAGTAATCTTAAAATAAATGCGCTGCAATAAATGCGCTATATATATATCTCACAAGAAACTTTTTTCTTTTTGAATATTTCGACTGCATCCCGCAGTCTTCATCGGCAGAATGACGTTACGTGTGTGTCACATGACCACTGTCGTGTGTTACAAGCTGGAGAAGGACTGCTGGGAGCTCCTGACCGACGTCGCGATTCAATGTAGGTTTTCCTCTGTGGATGTTGGTTGCCTCCTTTGTCTTTCTTCGGTGCCAGTTCTCCTCGTGGTCTAAAAGTATGACGTCTTTCACTGAACACTGATGGCCTGTGTTCAGTTTATGTTCACTTATGGCTGATAGGGGTTGGCGACCTGACAGATGTTCTTTCATTCTTGTGCCAAGCTGATTCCCCTCTGTAGTGCTGGTCACATTCTGGGCATTGAATGTCATATACCACACAATATGGAGCTGCCTTTTCCGCCCTGTCCTTCGGATGCTTGAGTAGTGACCTCAGGGTAGTGATAGGTTTGTGGTACACTGGTATGTCACAGGACTTTAAAATCCTTGCCAATTGTTCGGGCAGTTTACTGATGTAGAGCAGGCCTATGGCGTGTTGTCTTCGACTGGTTTCTGTGGTGTTGTTCTCCTTCTCTCTCCTTGAGTTAGTGATGTTAAACATCCATGGTTTGTAGCCCTTCGCTTTCAGTACTTTCTTGATAAGCTCCACCTGTTTGGTCTTGTTCTCATTTTCTGTTACCAGGTTTTTTGCTCTTTGTAGGAGTGCTATCACTACCGATCGTTTGTGCTGTAGGTGGTGATTAGAGTCCCAGTTCAAATACTGATCTGTGTGGTTGATTCATCGTCCTTCAGACATATACACGTATTAGGAAGGCTAGCATACTGTCCTGTTCCGGTTCTACAGTGAACGTGATGTTCCCGTCCACCGAGTTCAGATGGTTTGTGAATTGCTCTACTCCACTCTATAATAATAACACATTTATTCGTACTACAAATTGTACAATTCGATTAAATCAATGTATATGTTACTGTGCACATAAAATAGTAAGCAATGAGAGCAGCTCATCAATGGCTAAAAAAAGAAATGCTACCCGCATTATCTACATTATGTGACACATCTTTTGTAAATGAGACTCTACGCACTAGTTCATCATCTAGCCCCTCCTGGCAGTGGTCTTGAATCATACCATAAAACTGATTAGAATTCATTCTAAAGAATGTCATTGCATCAAGTTTGAATTTGGACATGATATAGGTAAAACATTTAGATATGTATGACCAACTACCTTGAAGGGCTAGATGAGGGAGCATTTTAAAACTGGAGTTACTGCATTTCAAGCAACTCTGCATAAATCGTACCATTCGATTCATAATTTGAATATGAATCGATAAACAGTCTGCTAAAAGTGGCACTATATTACAATGCGTGCAAACTGGTAGATTAAACAGTGTTCTTATACCTTTACGCCACGTAGTATAAAACATATCAAGATGTTGTCCTGTGAGTTCCACAGACATACACCATAGCAATATGTACAGTACGACATAACTAATTGACGTTTTAGGCTTATATTACAAAACCTAAAATTACCAGATAATGCATTTATATGCCATATAACATCATGACAAACATCTTTTACCATAGCCTGGTGAGTGTCAGGATCAATAATGTGGCCTAAATGCAACCCTTTTTTACTCAGTTTAACTTTTAAACCATCAAAGTAAAATGGGCAGTCGGTACCACTGCCATATTTAATAACTTGACGTTTTGCCGGATTAAATTGTAAATCATATTCATATGCAAATTTTAGACATATAGCACACATTTTGTTCAATACATATATTGTTGGACCTACCAAAGATATGTCATCAGCATAACCAACACCACCATAGTACTTATGGCTAATCATACAGCAAAAACCAGACATGCAGGCTCTTGTTAACATTTCATAAATGTAGATAGAAAATAAAATGGGGGACAACACCCCACCCTGCTTCATACCATTGGTAGTGGAGAAATGGGGGACCACACCCCCACCCCGCTTCACACCATTGGTAGTGGAGAAATACAATGACATGGAATTGTTCCATGATACATTTAAATGTTGATTAGTGCACATATAAAGTAAACATCTGATTAAAAGAGGATTCATTTTCATCAGTAAGTTAAAAAGTTTAACATAATTTACTTTATCAAAGGCTTTAGTAGCATCTAGTAATAACACGTTAACATCCGATTTGTTCTGCTGGAAATAGTTCGCAGTCTCCATTATCGCAAATGCACATTTTGTTGTAGAGCTTTGAGGTTTGAGACCAAACTGTAAATCACTTGTTTTAAGAGCATCATAACTTTTTATGATTATACCCCAATCAAATAATTTTGAGGGCTACTAAGAGCAATGGCTCGATAGTTATAATACTCATTTGCTGATTTACCAGAGGTTGAATTGTGGATATATTAAAACCATCCGGGTACACCCGTGATATACCATTGATGTGAATAGCAAAGAAAGACAAATATGTAATGTGTTAAGAGCATGAATAAAGTGATCGGTATATAATTATAACTCCATATCCATCACATTTGTTAGTCTTAACATGATTAATACCATTCAAAACATCATCCACAGTAATAGTATTTTCACCGTCGTTACATTGTGCATCTACTTTACTATGTATGTTTTGTAACAATGACGTCATATCCTCTCCATTATAGGCTACTGAATTATAGAACTCCTCATACTTAGTAGCAAAGTGTTTAGACATATTTTCGTCTCCTGTCATTTCATCAACCATGTTGTGTAGCATATTATTGTTCTTTGTAACTTTACCTACTTCTTTCCAGAAGTCCCTATTTTATTTCCAAGTAAAGCTTTCGCCATACTTTCTTTTTTAACATTATTTTGATTACGTTTAACAAAACCAACTGCTCTGTGATATTGAGAGCGAGATCTACGCAAGTAGTATATCGCGTCAATCAGGAGTTACTCTGGCGCGGCGCGCAAGGAAAGGAAGGAAGTAGTTCCGGTTTCCCATGTTAAAATATAAGGAAAGTAGTTCCGGTTCCTTCGACCCGCACCGACGCTCCAAGAGAATGTTTATGCAAATGAGATAGCCTCTTAGAAGATACACAGCGCGTTGGCATGTGGTTTTAATTTACACAAAAACGCCATTATACTGTAGATGAAACGTAAACGTAAGTAACAACTAATTAGCACATTACGATATGAATGAAATTAACCACGAATGAACTAGCACGGATGCATTACTTAAACTCTCAAAGGATACACAGCAATAGAATAAACGTATTTAAAAGTATAAGTCTCGCTCACATTGTTGTTACACAGTTATGTTGGCCAGATTAAGTGTACTTTATTCCATCAGCCGTGATACTATGCTACTTTTGCAATTCACATTGCCCAACTATAGGTGAGTGGTCAACTGGTCAGTGCAATCGGAGGTCCTTAGCTTTGTTTGGCATGCACCTCCTCGGAGGCCTGTTCCACAAGGTAGAAGCAAAGGTAAATATATCGTATATCTGCCTACATTGCGAGTTTAGTTTAATTGTTAGAGCTACTGACATCGTTCCCTGTCATTTGTGGCACAAGAACCGTTTGTATGTCTACTATCAACAAGTTACTGGTGTCGTGTAGGCGTTTATCATCACGTTTACGGCAGTTGAACGGGAAGTGACCTAGGGGGGTTGGGGGAACCGGAGGATAAGGAAAGTGATGAGAATTAAATTTGGAAGTTCAATCTGTGTCCATCTATGAATACAATATCAAGTTAGAGGACGTAACACTGGCGACGAGTTGAAGAACATATCGCATATCATAGTGCGAAATCACGATGGAAGACAAAAACGTTATTCCGACATTCAACCCATTTCGCGAACCGGCAACGGTCGGCCCGCGTTGGCAGCGTTGGCTAAACAGCTTTGAATTATTCGCGGACAGTAAAGGGTTGATTTGCAACGATCTACTGAATGATGCAAGCGCGGATGAACGTCGGCGCGATCGGCAAACGCAGCAGCGCAGACGTGCCCTGTTACTACACCAGGCGGGCGCCGATGTGCAGGACATATTCGCCACGTTGGAAACCACAGGTGAACGTTGTGACTATGCGGCAGCCATTGTAGCCCTAAACTCATACTTCGTCCCGCAAGTAAATTCGGCGTTTGCGCGTCAAACCTTCCACCAGATTGCGCAGAGACCGGGTGAAACGGTGCAGCAATTTGCGACGAGTTTGCGCTCAGCAGCAAAGGACTGTGAGTACGGAAATGATGTAGAAAATCAGATGCGGGACGCGGTTCTCAACAAGTGTGAATCGCTATAGGTGAAACGCAAACTACTCGAAGAAGGGCAGGGACTAACGCTTGCGAGGACACTGCAAATAGCCCAACAGTGTGAAAGCGTTGAGTCACAAATGGCAGCCATGACACTGAAGAACGACGAAAGTCAGAGTGAACAGATTAACAGAGTGGCGCGCGACAGCACATCAGGAGAAAGGCAACCGGCAAGGGGGGGATGCTACAGATGTGTTAAAAAGGGACATTTCGCGCGTGATCCTCAATGCCCAGCCAAAGGGAAATCGTGTCGCAACTGCGGGAGAAAGAACCATTTTGAAAATGTGTGTCGTTCTCAGAAGAGGAGCGTCAACCTCGTGAATGATGACGCCACCCGCAATGACCCCGACTACGCGTTCTGCCTGGATGGAACTGAGGACAACTCCAGCATGCTACAGGTGGATGTCGGGAACGTGACGTTGAAGATGCTTGTCGACTCCGGTGCGACGAGCAATATCGTAGACGAGGCGACGTGGGAGAAGTTGAAACTAAACAAAGTGAAATGTGAATCGCGAGTAGCTGCGAGTGGGAAAAAGCTGTACGCTTACGCATCTAATACGCCACTACAAGTGAAAGGCAGTTTCGTTTGCACTGTCAGGGCCGGCACACAGAGCTAGGAGGCGGAGTTTCTGGTCATAAAAGGACGAGGCGTCCCGCTGCTCGGAAAGAAGACCGCTACTCAACTGGGAGTGCTGAAGATCGGCGTTGATGTCGCAGCTGTCTCATATGTCGCAGGCATCTTGAAGCTGGACTACCCGGAAGTGTTCGATGGAATTGCGAAATTGAACAGTAGGAAAATCACGCTTCACATCGATCCAGAGGTTAAACCCGTTGCGCAGCCTCTGAGGCGCATTCCTTTCAACCTGCGCAGCAAAGTCGACGACAAGATCAGCGAATTGATTGCACACGATATCATCGAGGAGGTCGACGGCCCCACACCATGGGTGAATCCTGTGGTAATTGTGCCAAAATCAAACATCAGTGACATTCGCTTGTGTATCGACATGAGATGCACGCAACGAGGCGATCATTCGAGGGAGGTACCCCATTCCAACGGTCGACGAGCTATTGCAAAATATGAATGGCTCAACAGTCTTCAGCAAGATAGATTTGAAATGGGGATATCACCAACTGGAATTGACGGAGGAAAGCAGAGACATCACAACGTTCGCTACTCACTCAGGGCTCTACAGGTACAAACGGCTATTGTTCGGAGTATCGTCTGCTAGCGAGCAATATCAGCATGAGATAGCTGCCGCCCTTGCCGGGATTGAGGGTGTTGAGAACATCAGTGATGATATCGTCAATCATGGGCCAGATGAAGAAACGCACAATGAAAGACTACACGCTGTCATGCAGAGGCTCAGAAGGTGTGGACTAACAGTCAATGGAGCAAAATGTCAGTTCAATCTCGAGCGCATCGTCTTCATGGGAATACTCCTGTCATAGAACGGAATCGGGCCAACGGAGGATCGAGTCAAAGCGGTGGTGGAAGCGCGGGAACCAGAAAATGCATCAGAGATACGCAGTTTCCTGGGACTGATATGCTACAGCAGCAGGTTCATCCCTCAGTTCTCGTCGATATCTGAACCACTCAGGAGGCTCACAAAAAAGCATGAACCGTTTGTGTTTGGAGACGAACAAAAGCGAGCCTTCAAGCTACTGAAGGACAGCATCGCAGAGGCGATCACACTGGCATACTTCGACAAAAACGCGCCTACGCAGGTCATCGCTGACGCAGGTCCTGTCGGTCTGGGTGCAGTTCTAGTTCAAAAAACAGGGCGACAGTCTGGTACCAGTGTGTTATGCGAGCAGGGGACTGACCGCATGTGAGCAGAGATATTCGCAAACTGAAAAGGAAGCGCTGGCACTGGTCTGGGCGTGTGAACGGTTACATGCCTACGTGTATGGTATGCGGTTCGACCTTGTCACTGATCACAAGCCGTTGGAGGCAATATACAGCCCACGTTCCAGGCCGTGTGCTCGGGTAGAACGGTGGATGCTGCGGCTACAACCGTATGACTTTCGTGTCGTGCACATCCCGGGACCACAGAACATTGCAGATCCCCTGCCACGCCTACTCAAGGGTGAACGCAGGGACACAGAAAATGAAGCCGATGACTACGTTCGGTTTGTTGCTGTCAGCGCTACTCCAAAAGCGACGTCGACGCGTGAAGTAGAGGAAGCTTCGGGAAAAGACGAGGAGTTGCAAAACGTGAGAGACGCAATTCAAACAGGAAACTTCGATAAATGTCGTGCTTACGTGGCCATCGCGAGCGAACTTTGTGTTGTTGGTCAGTTGGTTCTGCGCGGTACTCGTATTGTGTTGCCAGTTAAACTGAGGCCAGCAGCTCTAGCACTTGCACATGAAGGTCACCTGGGTATCGTTGGCACAAAGACGATGCTACGCAGCAAAGTGTGGTGGCCTGCAATGGACCGTGAAGCAGAAAGACACTGTCGGTCATGCTACGGGTGCCAGCTGGTGGCGAGGCCCGACCCGCCGGAACCGCTCAGCCCGACCCCATTGCCGGACGGGCCGTGGGTAGACGTCGCGACTGACTTGATGCCATCCGGTCACTCGCTGCTGGTCGTGGTGGACTATTTCACAAGATACTACGAGGTCGCGGTGTTGAAATCTACGACAGCCGACAAGGTGATCGACAGTCTCGACGAGGCGTTTAGTCGACACGGACTGCCAGTCACAGTCAAATCAGACAACGGACCGCAATTCCGATCGAGCGAGTTTGCAGAATACTGCGCCGAGACCAACATCACACACCTGAGAGTGACGGCAAAGTGGGCGCAGGCCAATGGCGAAGTCGAGAGACAGAACGCATCACTGCTTAAACGCATCAGAATCGCGCAGGCGGAGGGAAAAGATTGGAAAAGGGAACTGAGAAAGTACCTAGCGCAGTATCGAAACTTACCACACACGACGACTGGTCGAACCCCGGCTGAGCTACTATACAACCGCAAACTACGAGGGAAGCTGCCTGACCTCGGATCGAATCCTGTGGTGGACCACGACCTACGAGACCGTGACAGCGAGATGAAGGGCAGATCGAGAATACACGCCGACGAGCGACGAGGTGCTCGTTACTCCGAGGTAGAGACGGGTGACAGGGTGCTGGTTCAGCAAGAGAAAACAAACAAACTGAGCACACCTTTCAGCCCGAATCCACTCACCGTAGTCAGCAAAACTGGCAACAGTCTTGTGATCGAGGCTGAGGACGGGGCCCGGTACTCCCGCAACACCAGCCACGTGCGGAAGTTTCTGGAACCCGTGACCGAGAACGTCCACGACGACCGAGCAAGCGTGATGGAAGCGCCTACTCCACAGACGTCAGCTGCAGTGGTGCCATCTACGGACAACCTGAGCACGCCGATGAAGCAAGTCCTGCCTACGAGATGTCAACGCGAGAGGAGAATCCCGAAACGGTTTGAAGATTTCGTATGTGAATAGATGCCCTGCATCTCACCGCAGACATTCCTTCAATGCGAACTATGTTATATTTCATTATGAACTCTGTTATGTTACAACAAGAACATGCGCACGTGCGGTCACTGGACACTCACAGAACGTTTAGATTTAGAGTTGCAGTAGTTAGATGTTTTTGTTAGTAGTTAGACGTTAATCTAAGAAAAGGAGGGGTGTCGTGTAGGCGTTTATCATCACGTTTACGGCAGTTGAACCGGAAGTGACCTAGGGGGGTTGGGGGAACCGGAGGATAAGGAAAGTGATGAGAATTAAATTTGGAAGTTCAATCTGTGTCCATCTATGAATACAATATCAAGTTAGAGGACGTAACAACTGGCTTATTCATAATCAATAGTTCACACAAGCAACATTCAGAAAACGGAGAATCGTCCTTGGTATGTTTTGTGTTGTTTTGTTTATAAACAAATAATTTGTACAACGTGTGAATGTATGTGTGTGTGTGTGTGTGTGTGTGTGTGTGTGTGTGTGTGTGTGTGTGTGTGTGTGTGCGTGTGCGTGTGCTTGTGCGTGTGCGTGTGCGTGTGCGCGTGTGTGTGTTTGTGTATGTAAATATGTACGCGCGTTCTTAACCTCGACGGCGATGTTATTTTTGCTCAAGGAGTCGTTGCCGGTGGAACACTGGGATTTGCCGCAACCATGTTTGTGATTTTGGGTTCGATGACAGTTTCTGGTTATCATCTGACGTTGCCGCCCATTAGCACCGGTGGTTGCAAACCCCAGATCAACTCAATCGAAACCACGATTCAAATGTCCCTGTAAGTCCGTTGCATGCTATCTCTTGTATATATATATATATATATATATATATATCCAAGAGCTACTGGTAGTCCGCCTTCTCGTTTTCTCGCTCTCTCTCTCTCTCGTTAACCTAAATCGCCCTATCTCGTCTCCTCGTCTCTCCGTCTCTCCGTCGCTCCGTCTCTCCGTCGTTCCGTCGCTCCATCGCTCCGTCGCCCCGTCTCTCCTTCTCTCCGCTCTTCATCGCTCCGTCCCCCCGTCTGTCCGTCTCTCGATCCGTCACTCCGTCTCCCCTTCTCTCCATCTCGCTGTCTCTCCGTCGCCCCGTTTCTCCGTCTCTCTGTCTCTCCGTCGCTCCGTATCTCCTTCTCTTCGCTCTCCATCCATCCGTCCCCCCGTCTCTCCGTCTCTCGATCCGTCCCTCCGTCTCCCCTTCTCTCCGTCTCGCTGTCTCTATGTTCTCTCCGACTCTCCGTCTCTCGATCCGTCCCTCCGTCTCCGTCCCACCGTTTCGCCTTCTCCCCGTCTCTCCATCTTTCTCTCCCTCTCACTCTCCTGATTACCCGATGATTACATTTGTTATTACAAACAGACGTTTGATATCTCCCGGGAGAGGGTCAAAATAGATAAACCTTTGTGTTCTGAACAACATAAAAATTTGTCGCGACACATTTGTCAACAAACATTTGTTAACACAAATGATCGGTAGCATACTGGAAGACGTCGCGAGATCACTGCATCCTAGACCGCCATACTTTGTCGAGTTACCACATACATATGATACATACATACGTACGTACGTACGTACATACATACATACGTACATAAATAATACAAGTGGATGTGCAGGGGGCCCATTTTGGACGCACCTTTTTTGCGAGTCAACAGTCTGGTGGTGTTCTGATTCCCCCGTAGATACAGTAATTTTAACAGAAATACGCTAAATTTGAGCAGTCGGGTAAGTGAAGAGGTTGATCACGTAACAAAAATTATTATTAGAGTAAAAATTGTCAACTTTATGGCAAATCTCGCTTAAGAGGCCCGTTTTGCACGCCGTTCCCCTATATATATATATGTATATATATATATATACATATATATATATGTGTGTATAATATATATATATATATGTGTGTGTGTGTGCATAATGTGTATGTATATATGTATGTATCATATGTATGTGGTGTAATAGTTCATAACTTCGTGCTGTCTGGCAAGTTTATTATTTCATGACGACAAATCACTTGAAGCTTTAGCAGGCAATCATGTTTTGACGAATTTCTTACAGGTCGGGAATTTCTAATTTGTACGCTATATCGTTCCTGTGGTACACGCCGCTCGGTATAGGGGTCACGATGATAACGGGACTCGCTGTGTCGTATGTCGTATGTAAGTAACACGTGTGGTAATATCCTCTTCCTTGAGGTATGATGTGACAACTGCGATTCCTCTTACGCGCAATGTTTTGTCTTGCAAATTAAACGGACCACGCGATATGTTTCGCACTCACTTCTTATGGTACATGCATATTTTGTTTATCGTAGTGGTACTCATTCATTTGCGCTATTCGGGGTTGCGTTTTGACGTCATGAATAAATTAAAAGCAAGTAGCGGTTTGTTTGTAGGGCAGAAAGCTCTCACTGCTGGCACGTAACACGGGAAAGTCGTGTTTTTGTTTTGGCGCTCCCGTGAAATAAACTTCATAAGTTCCAATGCCATCAAGTTGTTGTGCTGTTGGACGTACAAATCGTTTACTAAACATGTGTACTGTTAGATTTTATAGAATACCACTTGATTGTGAAATAAGAGAGAAATGGATCACAGCTATCAATCGTATGCATTGAACGATTCCAGAGAGCAAAAAGAAGAATGGTCCAGAAAACCACTAAAGCAAATTCCCATGGTCTCTGTTGGTTTGCCCAAGTTTATTTTTCCATTACTATTACTATGCAGAACTCGGTCTTACATGGAGACTTACAATAGAGTGTACCACTCCTGGCACTGATCGACACCAGCGAGAGTAAAGAAACATACTGACGTAGTATGAAAGCTTCTTGCAGCTCACTCACTTTCTGGTTGTGGCTCGGTGGCACAGTTGTATGGCGTTACGAACGAAATGTCAATTCAGACACTTCTAGCTAGTCGGACCCTGGATAAACTTGGTGACATTCAGGCAACCGTGCTTGAGATAATCACGCAGGGTAGATATTTCATTGCTGAATGCTATGACGGAAAGAAGACCAAAACATGTAGGAAGTTCGTGAGGAGGGCTGGTCACGAAAGATGGGTAAAGTGAAGGTGACAACAGCACCTGAACTAAACACCCTTCACTAGTAACAGAGAAAAAAATGTTCGCCGGGTCCACTTCCAGACAACTATTAATTGAAAGTTAGCCCTTGATTCCACACCTTCACTACTGGATACTACAAAGTGTATGAACGGACACGTGATGACTCAACATAATCATACCAGTCACATCAGGGCCTTACGTAGCTAGGGGGCCCGGGTGACATTTACGGTATTCACGGTGGACCTAGTCACGTGACAAATTCTCATTATAAAAAGAGCGGCGCCATTGCCGCTTCCCCACTTTGAATTGTCACTGCGAAAAGGTAATCCGTTTGTTCTCATCGATATCTATAATTTGTTTTCCACCCACCTGCCCCATCTGCACCTGTGTTTATGTTAATTCGGGTAGGTTAGGTTTATGAGCTTTTTAAAGGTCTGACGATTTTATATATTCATGTATAATGTATGCATCGAATTACAATTTGGGTCTTATGGTATTTGCAAGATTGAAGTATTTAGTTTTGCAGTATGTTAGTTAATTGCAATGCACACTCCTAGTGTCAGCGCGATGCACTAATGTGTTCAAGGGGTTTTGGGACACTGTGAAGTTTTCCCCTTATTTCAGCAAATCCTAATCTTTAAATACAGGTGGGTTCCGCCACCTGCGTGTGGTTGGATGGTTCCCCCACCTTTGCTGTTGAGGTTGAGTGAATTATATAGGCTAATGCACATCATTTACACATTGTATATTCTCTAGAAAATACGCTAGATTGCGCCAAGAGGAGGTACATTTAAAAAAAATTCTCGGAGAGAACCCCCGGGTAAATTTATATGCTTAACTGTAATTTTACTGCTCCCCTAGCTGCGGCCCAGCACATTGCCATCTAGTGTCAATCTCGCCCCACCTGGAATTATTTAATTACTCAGATGAGTATGTTAATTAGACAAACCAAGTCGTTCTGCAATGTGTATATGTTGTGCAGCTTTATCGTGTTCGTTATATTGTGCCTGTCGAGCAGAGATTCACTATCAAAATGACAATACACGAATTGCTGCCACCAGCGTATATAGATAGCGCAGAAAGCGGTAAACTTGACTTTGTAAAATCTATGCCTGCATTTCGCCAGTTTTGACCGAAAGAAAGAGTTATGTAGTTTCTACACCTCGTTTGAGAAGCTATCATGTGTACTTAAAAAGATATTGAAAAAAACGGATTTTTGTTAATGACAATGGTAGATTTATACAATAGTTAAAGTGGCACCATCACATTTCCTGACCCTATGAACATGAGGTTATACACCACATTTGAAACGCTGTCATAAATAGTTCTTAAGATATTAACAAAACATCGGTTTGTCTCAATGGCTGCTGGTAATTTGCCTATTAATTGAAAAGTGGTTGGCAGGACTACTATATGAAAGTCTTGGCTAATATTGTATATCCTCAAAACGTAGGCAGACGTTTTATCTGTTTCGCTATCAAACATATTTACTGCGATCTGTGCTAAATGTAATATTTTGTTAATTTTCTAATGTTTTGGTGTAGGAGGTGTTGTATCCTTTTGGAAACATTCTGATCTGTTCCACATACATTCAAGACATGGGTGTAGTCTTCTCATTTGCTGTCCTGGTGTTATTAGTTACTGAGATATTGACAAAAACATAATATTTCAGTTCAATTCAATTCTTTATTTCAGACACACATACATATAGTGATACATATATATCGGTCCATATATCCATACACATGTAACAGTTAACAAGCTAATATTAATAGTAGAAAGGACGTTATATAATAATCCAGTACCACTACAGTTACAAGAGGTCATTATGTATGTATAGAGATTTAACCCAGAGTCGCCTTATCCTAGATCGCCACCTGATGCCAGTACCTAGGACTACAACTACCAGATAGTTTTTTTATTTATCTAAACGCATCATGAGAAACAAGATTTCTTATGACTGCTTTATAGCCTGGAACGAGTCACTCTGCAAACATGCCGGAAGCACTACAGTATCTGAGTTGTGGAAGCAGCCTTCTAAACACATTATTATAACAAACATGTAACTTGTGGATGCTGTGAACAGAATGGTTCCACCATAGTGGAGAAGTGTACGTTGAAGAGCAAAATGTATTAAACAGCTTCATCTTGACATCATCAGTGCACATATGAAATTTCCTAAGTAGTACATTACCACGAGCATATAACTGGCTACTTTGACGCATTATATATTTGTCACCATTTGCATCATTACATATAATGTGACTTAAATATCTTACACTGCTAACTTCTTTAATTTCCTCCCCATTTAGCTTAAATACAGGGGGCATACATTCTTCATATATTTTCCTGTATTGATCAATATCATGCTTTTCTTGTGGTTAAAGTTAATTCATGACTTATACCGTAAGTTTCACAGACTGACAACTCCCTCAGGCCTACACTGGAGGGGAGAATATCACCAGGTCATCGACGTACATCAGGTGATTAATATTTATGTCACCTATATAGCAATCAATACGACACTTTGTTAATATATTATTTAGATCATCAATATAAACATTAAACAGAAATGGAGAGAGTATTCCACCTTTTCATACGACATTTGTTACACGAAATCCGGCAGATATAGTTGTTGCAGATAAGTTGATTTTATGTTGTTTTAAAAATCTGAGCCCATATTTAAATCTGGCTTTAGATAATTTCGTAGAGTCAAACACTGGGCCATATTTCGGCTTACCATCCTCAACCCACATCAGGAAGCTTTGTCTTGCCTCGGTGTGAAGCTCCTCGGTATACACATTCCAACCTGGTCACCCATTAAAAACACCGTGATTCTCTACATCTAAGTGTTTTTCAAATACACAATTACTAACATTGCACGTAACCTCAACAATATCTCCACAACACTTGTTTATCGCTTCTCTGAGATTCATTTTACAGGTCACATCCTTACAAGATATGGCTTCATATGTAAAATGTATATTTTGCATACTAAAATCAGTTAATATACAATATTTATTTTTACCATCCTGAGTAACTTTATCCCATGCAAGTCTGTGCGACTTACTACTATATGAATGTCTGCCTCTAGTATACACTTTATGAACACATCAATACAGACTGGGAGATGATCTGCAGAGTTAGCGGTATTCCACACTTTGGCAAGTATAAATATAACGAATCTGTTAAATTCCTGTATTTTATATAGATAAGCATTTAACATGGAAAGAACACATAAACATAATTAATATCTAGAGCCATTTTTGCAATAGAGTGAAATATTTCTTACTACATAAATCATTATATTAATTCACAGTCACATATAACATATGGTACAGAAGCATGGGGTAATGGAAACACAAAGAAGATAGAAATTTTACAACAAAACATGCTGTAAGAATAATTAATAAACAAGGATATAGGAGTCATATTGATCTTTTAATTAAGGCTGAAAAAAATACTAAAAATGTCAGATATATATATAAACTACAGGTGTCACTATTTATGTATGAATTTAAACATGTTTTGTTACCCAAGTCATTTACAAATTTTGCAATCAAAAGACTAGACAACAGTATAAGAATAACCAGACAATGCAACCTTCTTGTTAAAGAGACACCTAGACTACATTTTTCGTCTAAGCTGCCTAAACATAATTTCACAAGAATCTGGAACAATTAATATAGACGGAAAAAATAAGACACACATATTTTTGTCATTTATTGGACGTTGTTGCCCTGAGGCAACGTACCAGTTTTATACTTTTTGTTTAGTCTATTGCCATATTTGAAAAAAACTACAATCAATGCAAAATCAGTGCTGCCATATCAAGTTAGTGTATATAAATACTTATTTCATATATTTTTATGTATATGATATGTTGGATACAACATCATAACATAGGTAGTGATGAATTTGTTATTTAGAAAAGTTTAAATAATTCATCCAATAAAGGGCTAAACACAGGTTAAAATTTTGAAATTTGTGTGACTTCTACTTATATACATATCTTCGTCAAGTGAATTGTTTAAATCCTAGATGTTCAGAATGTAATTAAACTGATTAAATGAAAATCTACCTTTGTTTGTTAGTCTATTATCGAATTTACACTACTTTGTGAACCAAGTAAAATGTTTGGATCACGTCTCTATTCACTTACATATATTTCAATGGATCAAACCTCTCAGTTCGTTGTCATATATCACCATGCAACAACACATACTACATGTTAAATAATTACTTACTTAGACTTAGTTCCTCCTGTTCCTTTCGGGACATCGGGCGACGAGCTTTCTCCATCTACTACGGTCTTTCGCAATTTCTTTGGCCTCATTCCAGGTGATTTCCATTTCTGCCAGATCTTCTTTAAACGTCTTGCGCCAGGTCTTAGTCTGTCTTGCTCTCCTTCTGTTTACGCCTTCAGGCACCCATTCCATTGCTACATGTGCTGTTCTCTCTCTTGGTAGGCGTAGGATATGTCCCGCTAGTCTTCGTCGTCGAGACTTAACTATGTAATGCAGGCTATCCAGACTTGCCCTCCTCATCACTTCTTCATTTGTGGTGTGTTCTCTCCACGATATGCCCAATATGAACCGGAGACATCGTCGGTGAAATATGTCTAGTTTTTTGATATACTCGCCGTATTCTTCCACGTTTCACAGGCATATATCGCTGTTGGTACTACGATTGACATGTAAAGACGTAGTTTTATGTCCTTTCTGATGGTGTTACTGCTGATGCCTTGCCTATACTCGCTCGTACATCTACTTCCGCGTCGCCTTTCCTAGAGCTTTCGAGGTAAGGGAAGTTCTCGACGCATTGCAACTCTTCCTGACCGATCACAATGTGGGGGTCAGATCCATCACCAACTGACAATGTTTTTGTATTCCCATAGCTGATTCGTGATCCGACCATCTCTCCATTTTCGTTTAAATTATTGGTAATCTATTGTAGGATCTCCGGCGTGTGGCTGAGCAGTGCAATATCATCGGCAAAGTCAACCTATTATTTATCCATTTAACACCAAAGTTCGGATCTTTCATCGTTTTCCTCATGATGAAGTCGATAACAACAACAAAGAGGAAAGGGGACAGGATGCAACCTTGACGTACACCTGTCTCTATATCGAACATGTCTGTGTAGCCACCGTTGGTCTTGATGCAGCAGTTGGTGTTTCGATATAACGATTTGAAAATGTATATATATTTGCTTGGTATGCCGTATAGCTTCAGGATTTGCCATAGCGAATCTCTGTGGACACTGTCGAAAGCCTTCTTAAAGTTAATGAAATTGACTAAAAGAGGTATCTGGAACTCTCTGCTTTGTTCGATGATGTTTCGCAATGTGAAGATCTGCTCACAGCATGACCTTCCTCTTCGAAAACCAGCTTGTTCCTCCCGGAGGTGTTGGTCAACTGCTGTCTTCAGCCGGTTTAGTATCACACTGCAGAACACTTTTCCAGGTACTGACATCAATGTTATTCCTCGCCAGTTATTGCAATCGCTCAGGCACCCCTTCTTTGGTAACGTCACGATCACTCCTCGTCTCCAATCATCAGGAACTTCCTCCTCATACCAGATCAGATTGAACAAGTAGGTTAACTCGTCTACAACCCCGTCCTTGCCATGTTTCAATAATTCGGCCGATACTTCATCAAGGCCCGCTGCCTTGCTGTTCTTGAGGCTATCGATGGCTTTGGAAACTTCTGCCCTGGTGATGTCATTGGTGATGACATCAAGCTCTTTTGTGTTTGGTTCCTGTTCGAAGTTGAAGAGTGTGATTGGTGTTGGTTGATTTAGTACTTCTCGGAAGTGTTCAATCCACCTCGTGGCTTGTTCCTCGTTTGTTAGAAGCACTCTGTTAAATAATACTCCGATTTAATATTATATAGTACAGAGGTGGGATGGTGGTGAATTTTAGTGATTCTTTTAACATGATTTTGATGATTGTTGTGATTTAGTAATCATAAAGTAATGATGGTGTCACTGGAAGACGGCTTTTAGCCAAGTGACATCCATACTATGTAACACATTTCCATTGATAAGACATGTATGTGTTAACTATATATTACGTTGTAAAATAAAGTTACTTACTTACTAGTTCCAATCACCCACACTTGATATGCATGTCCACTCCAGGTCATCAATAATGGCTTTGATTTTACTTTCTCTAGATAAATATCTTAATTTTCACGTGAATCAAAGGGCATATAAACACACATATAACTGAGTATTCAGTTACAGTTTGATAGTCAGGTTTATGTTGTTACATATGTTATGTATTGTGGAGTTTGCATGTTTAAGGAGACAGATTACGATTAGTAATCAACTACACACGAGGTTGGCGGTATCCCAGAGTGCCTCTGGTGTGGTTTGCAGAAACGGTACAAAACACGGACGGATACTTACAGCTATAGCAACGTCTACTGGGTACCCGTTACATCAATATACAACATTTATCCACTTTAAAATAAAACTATTCTAAAGAACCATCTGCGACTAATATAGCAAGCTTATACTCAGAGTAACTGGGTGAATAATAACAAATTCAACTTAGCAACAGGTTTGATAGTTCGTGATGAACGCCTGATAGCAGCTGGCGACTGAATGACAATCGGTGTTTGTGACCCTAACACGTTAAGTGCCGTAGTTGCTTGTTCTGTTTGCCCTCCATGACCTACTGGATTGACCAGATCGACCGGATCGACCACCACAGGCTCTGTCTCGGATGTCACGACAATGGGAGGTGCAATCGCGACATCGCTCCACTCTTTTGGTGTAGCTGGGTGGTCATCATTCGCGACCATGTGGTCATGGCAGCCTGACCAAATATGTTAATGACCCTAAAACTCTGACTACCGTTCCCAGTGTCCACTTCTCCATTCCTCCTCTCATGTTTCTGACTCTCACTCTCTGGTAGTCATCGAACTTGCGAAGGCGTGAATGAGCTCCATCATGGTGTTGTTTCTGCTTTAATTGCCGATCTTGCACTTTTGCTTCGAGACTGGGTTTCAACTGTGCAGTAAATGCCGTTTAAAAAAAATCTTAAGGTGTGTCTTTTGATGTCCTTATATGCAACATTGTTTGTAGTGTTTCTTGAAAACCAGTATTTACACTGTAAACATGTTTCAATATATGCACTATGTATATAATTATATATGTGTATATATGTATATATATATATATATGTATATATATATATATATATATAGTTCATATATGCAACATTAATATAAAAGCGAGTGGCGCTCGGTTCAGGAACAACTCCAAAGCAATGGTAGCTGCATGGGTGTTCGATTTAGCAAGCATTTTCTTGAACGTCTGGACATTCCTCTCCGAAAGGCCGTTCGTCGCCGGATGGTAAGCTGGACACAATAATATATGCTTGACGCCATTCAACCTCAAGAAACGATCAAATTCCTCGCACGCGAACTGAGGTGCGTTATCAGATAGCACCTCACGTGGTAACACAAATGCTGCGAACATTCTTCTCAGTTGCACTGTCGTCTTGCTTGCCGTAGTGCGAGACATTGAGACCACTTCCAGCCACTTTGAATGACTATCCACCACGACAAGAAAGTTCTGTCTATCTTTTTCTGCAAAATCCACATGGATACATTCCCATGGTCCCGTAGCCCTCGGCCATGGAACCAGTGGTGCTACCTTCGGCGTGCTCGCTGCCTGGCTGCAGACAGTTTCGGACACAGTCCTCGATATCCGCATCAAGGCCAGGCCACCAGACGAAACTTCTAGCGATCGACTTCATTCTGACCATGCCCTGATGCATCACATGCAGTTCTCATAGTATCAGTTCTCTGAACACTGCTAGAATGACTACTCTCCTCCCCAAAAAAGACAGCCATCTTCAAACGACAGTTAATCTTTTCTGCATCGATATGCATTCACCGACTCATCGGTTGATTTTGGCCAGCCTCGCAGTGTGAATTCATAGACATTGGCCAACGTAGGATCCTTTCTGGTAGCCCGTGCAATCATTTTAGCCGTTACTGGAAATTCGGCCACCGACAACATGCTTACTGCTGCCACCGTTTTATCAGGATCAGCCGACTCGGGTGATCCCACCGGCAATCTGACCAGTGCATCTGCGTTCCCATTTTCTTTTGATGACTTGAATTGGATCTCATATTGATAACCAGCCAGTATCAGAGCCCATCGCTGTATCCGAGCCGCCGTCATCGTAGGTAAGCCAGTCTTTTCTCCAAAGATGCGAACCAGTGGACGATGATCCGTCACCAGTGTAAAAAAGCGACCAAACAAGTAGAGATGAAACTTCTTCACTCCGTATATTATCGCCAAGGCTTCCTTTTCGATCTGCAAATAATTTTTCTCGGCTTTGCTCAGTGTTCGCAAGGCGAATGCTATCGGTTTCTCTGATATCCTTCATTTTGTGGCTAATGGCTGCGCCAATACCATACTGGCACGCATCGGTAGCCAATTTCAGCTCTTTTCTCTGGTCGTAATGCGTGAGGATGGTGCAACTGGGTGAATGCTGCCTCACATTCCTCATCCCAGGACCACTTGACCCCTGCCTGAAGACGTCTGAAGAGAGGCTGCGGCATCGAGGACAAGTTGGTCATAAACTTCTCGTAATATTGGACTAGACCAGGGAAACTCTGCAACTCCGTCAAATTGGTTGGCCATGGTGACGTCTTTACGTCATATGCTAGCCTGAGCATTCTGTACAGTCCCTTGTGGGTGTTGATTGTCAGCAGAGGAATCGACTCCTCGCACACTTCCATCTGATTGAAGGCCCAATTTAAGTCAAGAACCGAAAACACCTTAGGCGTCTTGTTTGTCTGAGCCAATTTGGTGAACAAATCCTGCTTTGTAGAAAGCGGATACTGGTCATCTTCGATTGCTGCGTTCAACTTGAAATCGCCACAAATCCGCACCGACATCTTGCCGTTTTTCATTTTTGGAACATTGACTGCGGAGCTTCCTCGTTCACTAGACTCGACACGATGGAGAACGCCAATTGATTCAAGACGCTCGAGTTCGCTCTCCACGACTTCTCGCATAGAATAAGGCACCGGACGCGCCTTCTTGAAAACTGGCCTTTGATCGGTGTCGCATTTCTGCTATTTGTGGGTGTTTAAATCTACTTTCCTTATGTTTAATTTGGTAAATGAGGAAGGTCAAGCCAGTAGATAAGCAGATTGTTGACCAACCGCCTTATTTACGTAAGTACAGCAACTCGGTTGCAGATGCGCTCAGTGGGGCGTGGTATTCTGTTGCTTGCGTTTCTAGGCAAGCAGGTGGTTTCACTGTATTTTAGAGGGTGTTCCACAATGCGTAGATTGACTTGTATATTGTATTAGCCAATAGAAATGATAGAAACCTGTCATATGATGTGTAAATAGGTTCGCTTATATAAACGTCTGTCATACGCATTTCGCCATATGGGCGCTGGCGAAGGACTGGGACAGATCCAGGGTTGAACGAGACAGGTTGCCCTGCTGCCAAGAGAATGGCAAATCAAGTCGTGAAGCGTGGTGGGAATCGTTAACGTGGGTTACGTTCCCACGGTTGTGTGTGTGTAATATTCAGCGTCCAGAGTGACAGTTCGAGCTTCGAAGAAGCCATGCCGCCACGTCAGCGGTTTATTGAAGCAACTTTCCGGTCGGCCCCAACGTATTTGCGTCGATGAGTGATAATCGCGACGCGCTCACCCAGCACGGGCCATCCTCGAACAACAGTCTCACAGCGACATCGTCCGACAGCTTGACCGAATGCGACTCGTAGCGGCCGGCGGTAAGCGTATACTGCCAGGCGTCGTCATTCGCGCGAACCCATTCATCCGACTTCTCAATCGTTGGCGACAGGGCAAGACCTCTCGATCGAATCACCGAATGCGACTCGAGAAGGTGTAGTGGATTCTTGTTTTGTTCTCATACGTTTATAGTTAAAATCACAAATTATAAAGACTCAGCATTCCAAATTTACATACAAGCATTAGTAGCAACATCACAATACGTACATATCAATACATTTGCGATCAAGTAGTCCAAAGTTATAGTTCACTAAATTATATTGTCTAACAACCATCCTTTAACATCAAAATGGCGGATTTGTAAACAATAAGCAGAGCGCGCCAACCCCAAATCGCCCCCACAGCAACTCAAATAATCGACGCATTCTTACAAAATAAATGTACATTACCATGAGTCATTAAATATTAGTTATACCAGTCACATAAACTAGGCATTATCAAAATAGCTCTAGATTAGTAACATATTTGTAAGGAATAATATCCCCCCCTCTGTTTTATCATCTCCTGAACTTACTAACAGCTAGGCCCTCCTTCGGGTGTACAACTGTCACGTACCCCTGTGTTTTAAAATACCCTGAGTCCTGAGTCGGCCCAGGACATAAACTTACTAATATTCATATACCCTACGATCTACCTATTTGTGTTTGCACCAGCCCAACCCTGGTACCACACCTCGTGTGTCCAAATAAATGATTCCACATATGAACAATTAAAGCACAACAGTGTCCTATGGTTTTGCTCTTGCTGTGGGCTCCCAAACTATTCCAGATGTCTATTCTCAAGCAACATAACCACATCAAACCAATACTCAGTTCTGCAGTCTCTTCCAGACAACAGTAACTACACAAATGGCATGGATGACCCAAACCCTACATTTGCACCTAATCCAGCAAATACATCTACCCCCGACCGAGCAAACGCTAAAACAAAATATAAACTAAAAGTCATGCTGATCAACTGCAACAGTGTCAAGAGCACAGCCAAAGTATCCCAACTTCAGGAAATAAAAAATTCAACAAACCCTGACATACTCTTCCTAGTGGAAACCAAACTTGATTCAAGCATCCCCACAAATTCTTTTCTCCCCACAAACTATGAAGCAATCAGAAAGGACCGCATCGTGGAGGTGATGTTCTAATAGCACTGAGAAATGACATAATTCAGACCCCAAGATAAACTGAATACTACATGTGAAATAGTCTGGACTAAACTACACTTCTTTCATAACAAAGCCATCTATTTGGCATCCTACTACAGACCCCCAAATGATCATACAACATCCCTGGAAGCCCTACATGAATCCCTGGCTATCCTCTACCGTGGCTGCAAACTTCCTCCATCAGTTATAATCGCCAGGGACCTAAACCTACCAGACATCAACTGGGAAAACCTCTGTACAACAAACCAACACACAGCAACAAAACACAACAAACTACTTGAAATAGTCAGTGTATATTGTTTAACAAATATGGTAAACGAACCAACCCGACTAGACTCTGGAAATATCCTTGATCTTGCACATACATCAAACCCCGCCCTTATCTCCTGCGTAAACACAGTGACAGGCATGAGCGATCACGAAGCTGTTCTCTTTCACATTAATATGAACCCAATGAAGAAAACCGAACATCCACACAAAGTGTACAACTTTAAGTCTGCTAACTGGGAAGCCCTCAGATCAAACTGTACCCTTCTTGCTCAAAAGTACTTTGTCCGAAATCCTGATAATCTAGACATTGATATAAATTGGAACTTTTTCACCCAAACTACACTCGACTGATAGAACAATCTATCCCTAGCCACATGACAAAATCAAAACCGCATTTACCCTGGATCACAAGAAAACATAATAAGACTACAAAGAAAACGGGCCAAAACTCATGTTAATGCTAAGAAAACAAAGAAAAACAAACACTGGGAACATTTCAAGAACCTAAGAAAAGAAGTCAACACAGAAATAACCAAATCTTACACCAGCTACATCAATAACATCATAGGTGAAAGCCTCACCACAAACCATAAGCGATTCTGGTCCTTCATTAAACAAACAAAAACTGAAAACCTTGGCATCCCAACGCTAAAAGCAAATGGCAAGATGCAAACAACTGATCACGACAAAGCAAACACACTAAACGACCACTTTAAATCAGTTTTCACCAAAGAACAACTTCCTATCCCAACTAAAGGCCCATCACCATTCACTTCAAGAGAAACACTTAATATCGGAATAAATAGCATCATAAAACAGCTTGAAGCTCTAACACCAAACAAGGCATCAGGACCAGATGAAATCCCAGCAAAAGTATTAAAGGAGACTGCCAGAGAAATATATACAATAATACAACACATATTGCAGCAATCATACACCTCCAGCAAACTCCCACAAGCCTGGACCACAGCTCTTGTCACCCCAGTATACAAGAAAAGCACCAAAAGCGATCCTGTAAATTATAGACCAATTTCCCTGACATGCATTCTGTGCAAGGTGATGGAGCATATCGTTCTTAGTTATATGTGGAAACACCTCAGTGCTAACAACGTTATCCTCCATCACCAGCATGGATTCCGAACTGGACTATCCTGCCAAACACAGCTTGTGGAAACAGTCCATGATCGACCAGAAACAAATAGACGTCATCCTCCTCGATTTTTCCAAAGTTTTCGACAAGGTTCCACACAAACGACTTCTCAATAAATTAAACTACTATGGTATCACAGGTCACACACTACAATGGATAACGTAATTTCTATCAAACCGCACCCAGATTGTATCAATAAATGGTTCTCACTCAGCTCCTGCAAATGTCATCTCCGGCGTACCCCAAGGCTCAGTCCTTGGCCCGGTCCTTTTCCTACTGTACATAAATGACATCACCAATTCAATCAACTCAACTATCAGACTCTTTGTCGATGACTCGATCCTATATAGAGAAATCCAAACACCTGCAGACCATACATCCTTCAAACAGACCTAAACAAACTAGCCGACTGGACAGACAATGAACTTCAATATCCCAAAGTGTCAACTTCTCAGAATTACCCATAAATGCAAACCAAGCTACTTCACTTACACCATCTCAAACCAACCAGTTTCCCAAGACGATTCACACTCCTATCTTGGCATCACAATAGATTCCAAACTGTCGTGGACAAAGCATGTTAACACCACTGCATCTCAATCCGCTAGAACACTTGGCCTCCTTAAACGCTCTCTCCACCCTGCAACATCTAAAGTTAAGGAAACAGCCTACAATATGTTAGTAAGGCCAAAACTAGAGTACCGAGCTGTAGCCTGAAATCCCTATACACAAAATAACATTGATACCCTTGACAAAATCCAAAGAAGCGCAGCTAGATTTACTTTAAATGACCACCGCCGCACAACAAGCGTAACCAGCCTCATAAATAAACTTGGTTGGCAGACTCTAGAAAGAAAACGATTACAACACCAACTTACCTTCTTCTACAAAATAAAACACAACCTCCTGAACATTACCCTACCATAACATCTTATAGTCCCATGCTCCCTTACACGAAACAGCGATCCAAACAAATACATACAAATACATGCACGCATAAATACATATGCATGCTCATTCTATCCTGGAGTTATAAGAGCTTGGAATCTACTCCCCCAGAAACAATAAGCCTACCCACACTACACCCATTCCAACAAGCTCTGAGTACCATCCACCTTGTTGCTCCAGCCCACCTTACCAGACTATAGATAAAGACAGAGACTGTGTTTTTAATCTGCGCAAATTATTGCACTTGTTTTACATAATTATTTGTTTTATTTTTATTTTAAAATTATTTGTCAAATTCAGTTTCACGCACCCTTTGCAATGCGCACTGCACAACTCCTAGGTTAGCCCCAGAAGGGGCTGTGTGGAGAAGCAACACCTAAGGCTTCACAATCGTTTGCGACCGCGCGAGACAAGTCGATCACAGAACGGACGCGACTCGAGAATTCGCGGCGTACGACGGCAATCGTCAATTGCCAGTCACCATCACTCGTGCGGCCGAGATACACCGTTCTGATTGTATTCTGAGCTCGGCGTGTTGACTTCAACAAACGTTCGTATAGATTCGAGATGGGACTAGCCCAGTGTAAATGTCTATTTTATAATTGAATGTATCTATTATTTGCTGTATTATGAATGGTAATTATCTGTGGTTTTGAAGTGAGGTATTATTACCCTAGAAGTATTCACATATATATATTTGGTGTAACCGATTACTGTAATGAGTGTCCGCGAGGGCTAGCTATATGCTGTGTATTTAACTTATAGGAGTTATTCTTAGATAACACTTGGCGCCTAGTGTTTGGTCGTGTAGAGGTATAATCCACCTTAGAAACGAAGTAGAATTTGATAAATGAAATTTGTAATATTTAATTGTATATTTATTTTTTTAGTTAGATAGATTCAAAGATTCAGTGTTATTGTTTATTATGTTCTATTAAGATTTGGTTACGGGATTTCTTTATTCTTTTCATTTTTTGCTAATCGAGATATTTACCAAAAGGAATCTATCTTATAATAACGTTTAGTAAATTTTCATCGTTCTTTGTTGCTTGTTCACGATAACCGTTCCTTCTCATATGCGTTGACTTTGATATATAAGAACCCTACTAGACTGGTCCATCTAGTGTACGAAGACCTCGCTAATCCGTGACAATCTGGTTTCACTTTAAGAGCTGCAGTGTAGCCCTTAATCCCCTCACGTGACTCGTTGAACAAATTCCCGTAATCAATCAACAACTGGTCTACCTCTGTAGCGATTTTGGGATTGACACTGAAAATTGCACCCGAGTCAAGCGGTATCTGCTTTAACCAATCACGCCCCATCAATGCTGGTCGCGACCCTTTCGCCACAAACACCTGCAATGAATGCTTGTTACCACGGTATCTGACAGGCACACACACTTTACCTGCCAATGGGATTAGTTCTCCGGTGTATGATCTTAGCTTCAGACCGGTTTGTTCTAGTGGAAAGTTACGCAAACAATTTTTGTACTCATTTTTTGGTACAATATACACCGCCGCCCTAGTATCCACAAACATTGACACATTGTGTCCATTTTACTCCATGTCCACATGTATGCCTCTCTTAACCTCGCTAGCTGTGTACACTCCATGTCACTTTGACTGTCATAAACATCAGTAGCCTGATCATCATCATCATCATCATCAACATGAGTTGCTTCTGCCTTGATGATCCCTGACTAGTCACGTGATGCACCGCTGCCGTCGCCGATGGAGTATTTTCGGGCTTTTCATTGAACTCTGCTAAGCGCTTCACGGCCATTTTCTCGTTTATCGCCGTCTGATAAGCCTCATTGAAGGTTAGCGAATTGTCTCTGAGCATTACCTTCGCTTGTACCGCCGTCAAGTTCAGGCCCTTTACGAACGTGTCTCTCAGAGCCTCATCTTGATAATCACGTGAGTACTCACATTCATCGCATAACTCACGCAACTGACTCTGAAGGCCTACGACTGACTCTGGAGGTCTACGCAGTCTGTTCGTGAATTTGTTTCTCATGCCTATGATTGTTAGTTGCAATTTGTAAACCGTGATCGCCGGACGAATTACCGCATCGTAGTCCGCATTTGCCTGCTTCAGTTCCGTCTTCAACTTCGCGTAGCATTCAGCACCAACTTTTGGCACGAAAATGCTCTTTTTGACATCTACGGATTCGCCGTTACTGATCACGAAGAACTCGAACCGTTCAAATTTAGTTTTCGAACCTCTCCTTCTCTTTCACATAAGGCTCCATCGAAGCGTACGCTCTTCCCCGACATGTTTAAGTTCGTTTTCTCGTCGCCACTGTTATGTATTGTGGAGTTTGCATATGTAAGGAGACAGCTAGATTACGATTAGTAATCAACTACACGTGAAGTTGGCAGTATCCCAGAGTGCCTCTGGTGTGTATTGCAGAAACGGTACAAAACACGGACGGACACTTACAGCTAGTAACGTCTGTTGGGTAGCCGTTACATCAATATACAACAACATAAACCTGACTATCAAACTGTAACTGAACTCAGTGATCCAATCAACGCTAAAGTTAAGTGGTGTTACATTTTTATCAAGAGAAGATCTCCACATTACAGCTGCACTGCCTGGATTAAGTCCACTACGTAAACCATCTGCATAACCTACAGTAGCTTCTCCTATTCCATGAAACTTCTTATAATATATATATATATATGTGTGTGTGTGTGTGTGTGTGTGTGTGTGTGTGTGTGTGTGTGTGTGTATATATATACATATATATATGTATATATACATATATATATATATAAATATATATATATATATCGGATTCCTTATAAGATCGACACCCCAAAGATATATAGAAACTGCAAAAAAATACTTTGTTTGGACCCTACTGCATGGTTTTCAGCCCGGGGGGCACAACCCTTACATGTGGGTAGGGATGTGCAGCTGAAGGTCACATACCCCTACCCTTGATAAGGACATCCAATATCAAAAAGTATACCCTTGATCTAGGGACAAGAAAGACACAATTTTAAAGTAAGTATTTAATTCATATAAAATATCTATAGGTGTGTTTATTCCAATACATATATGCACATTGCACCTAACTTGGCATGTTAACCAGTTTAGCTTTATGATAGGCTTACAATTTATTAACAAATAATCCAGCAAAGCCATTAATGCTAATTCACATGAGTGATTGTTTTAATATGTACATCTCTTAGTTATGTCCAGTTTTGAGTTGAGAATTATGATAGCATGTTACTGAATGCATGCAGGGCAAATACTATACTAAAATATATTGACTTAGCATTTGATTACTGTTGTGATATGTGCTATATTTATCGTCGGAGATTATCCGAGATTGATGTGCGACACCGTTTCGACCGGAGCTAAAATAAACTAGTTGGTTTCTACTTTTCGTGATTACTAAATAGCTACTAAGTTCTTCTTCTACCAAACAACAAACATACAATAATTACAACCAATACATATAGTATTACTTCACAAAGTCAATTTGATGCATCAAAATACTGAAAAATCTGACTACTGTCAATGTTAACTATTTTCATATTTCTACTCAACATGAATACCAAATCAAATGCTAACACATATTGCATTCTATGGCACTAGTCATGAACCTTAACACATATACAATGCCTGAGTTGTATTGTATACTAATTTGGAGACAATACTGAATCAAAATGAAACCAAGACTATACAAACATGCAGACATTTCAAAGACTAGATATGCAACTACTATGAAAGAGTACTGTAAAATCTGAGATTGCAGCACCATATCTACAGTCAGGACAATCAATAATGTAGCATACTCCATGCAACATTTCTCAAACGTCTCACAGTTAACCTATGCAATTGATTCAGAATGGCAAGCATGTTCATGTTACGATAAGACTAGAACTATTACAAACTAAAATCCTGATATACCATTTCAGGTGATACCAAATGATTGAAGATGATGGCATTATAGGTAAAGTAAAACAAACACTATGGCACTATACGTGCACATGGTCACAGACACTATAGTACAATCAACAAAACATTGATGTCAACAAATATTACCTCGGAAATATGAAGACATAATGAAAGTACATGTTCATGTAATTACAATTGACTGATTGCAAGGTATCAATAACAATAGGATTGTTCTGCCTGTACCCGGGCTGTCTACACATGCAAGAGCTTTATTGTTGCATTAAGCTTGAATTTTAGATCAATTCTAGCAGTCTTGGCTTCACAACTTGCCACTCTAGAAATAATAGACAGAGTTGTCCAACAACTTGACCAATCAGCAACCGCAATAAACATATACCTAGACCTCTCTAAAGCCTTTGACACAATTGATCATAACATATTATTACAAAAACTAAATTATTATGGAATAAAACTCTATTGTGGCGATGTCATTTAAATTTAGTATAATCGCTAGGTAGCGCTACTGTATTTCTATGTTCCCACTAACTTGGCATCGTTTAGACAGGTGACACCATCACGTGATTTGAGCAGTCCTTGACCTAACCTCGTGTAGCAGGTCTGCATGTAGATGTTTAAATAAACCAGTCGTCTTTATAAAACACGCGTCCGAAATTACTTTACCTTATAACAACAAAACGTTACATGGTATCAGAAGTCCCGTCATATCGTCGGTTAACGAACCAGGATCAGCATGTGTTATTGACGAACTTTGCATTGAAGCACGCAGCTTGCAAAAGTGAACTTTGAACATTTTCGCCGTGACTGTGACATCACGCCGACTGACAGCGCCAACTGACAGCGCAATGCAGACATCGCGGTAGGCTTGTCGAGCGTTGTTGTAACTCGTGCGACAACCAAAGGTACGTGACCTTTTGACTCTACTAAATACAACCAAAGGTACGTGACCTTTTGACTCTACTACAACACAGATTGTACAGCATGGCCGAGTCAAACATAGCCGACACTACCGGGTGTGGGGCAAGTGCAACGGCGATGTTGATACCCCCCGCAAACATACCACCCCCGCGACCATTGATTATGGACAATAATCTGGCCACAAACTGGAAGCAATGGCGTAAAATATGGCAGCGCTATGAAATAGCTACTGGCATATATAAGCAAGAAGGCTTAATTCGCGTCGCCACACTTCTGTCTGTGATAGGAGAGGATGCGTCGAAAGTGTATGACACATTCACTTGGGTGGACAGTCAAAATGAACAGTGTGTAACCGATGTGCTAGCGCAGTTTGATAGATATTGTGAGCCACGCACACAAGTGATCTACGAACGGTATCGGTTTAACAACCGGAACCAGTCGGTCGACGAAACGATATCAGCTTATGTCACGGATCTACGAACCATCGCGAAGAACTGTGCACATGAAAACATCACACCAGACGAGATCATCCGCGATCGGCTCGTGTTGGGTTTGCGTGACGACAAGATGCGTGAGCGGCTGTTGCGCATGAATGACCTTACCCTGGAGAAAGCCATCGACATCTGCAAGGCAGCCAAGCAAACGAGTGCTCAGCTGCAGGTTATGCACGGTGCCACGCAGGATGTCAGCTTCGTCAGGAAACGGCAGACGCGACAAGCAGTCAGCACACCACACAACCGCACACAGCAAAGGTTCACCATACCGAAGCCAAGAGCACCAACGGAGCAGCATCAACAAGAAGTACTGTGGACGCCGCAATGCTAAAAGAGAGTGCCCCGCATACGGCCAAACGTGCCGTAAGTGCGGAAAGAAGAACCATTTCCAGCTCAAGTGCAGGGCGACGGCGTCAACCGTACGCACGACAAAGGAAATCTTCTTCGTCGGTCTTGTTGAAGACAGAGCGTCGAAGGCAGTCATCACAGTAGAAGTTGGATCTCCGAGACCAAATAGCCGGGTTCTGTTCCAAATGGACACTGGAGCAGAATGCAACGTGCTTCCACGAGAGACTTACTGCAGAGCGACAAGAGACCGCCAAATGAAGAAGCTGCAACACTGTACCCACAAGTACATCAGGACGTACACTGGAGAAAAGTACCAGATACTTGGTTGGGTGACACTTCCGGTATGGCGACAAGGCAAACAAAGCAATTTGACCTTCAACATCACGAACGATGACTTTATGCCACTGTTGTCATTGAAGACCTGCACAGAGATGGGTTTCGTGACGATCAACGACAGCGACAGAAACGTGCACGCAGTGAGCGACACGTCAGGAACGCGCGTGTCGTCAGGCTACAGTGACAGTCCACATCCAGCCCCACGATCATCGCTGAGGAAAGCGGTGCGAGCAGCAGTGAAAGAAAAAGACGATCTACTCACAGAGTTTAAAGATGTCTTTGAAGGTCTGGGCGAGCTGCCTGGCGAATACCACATCGTCACAGACGAGAGTGTTGCACCCGTGATACACCCACCTCGTCGTGTGCCAGTGCCGTTGAGAGCGAGAATCAAGGAGAAACTTGATGAGATGATGCAGCGAGGAATCATCAAGCCAGTTACCGAACCTACAGCTTGGGTGTCGAGCATGCTTGTTGTCGTCAAGCCCGATAGGTTGAGGATCTCTATCGACCCAAGAGACTTAAACCGAGCGATCTGTCGCGAGCACTACCAGATGCCAACGATCGAGGAAGTCGCGACACGTCTGACTGATGCAAAGAAGTTCAGCGTATTCGATGCCAAGGAGGGATTCTGGCAGAAGCGTCTGGACGAGGAGTCGAGCTTCAAAACGACTTTCAACTCGCCCTTTGGAAGGTTTCGTTGGACACGCATGCCCTTCGGAATAAGCTCAGCGCCAGAAGTCTGGCAGAGAACGATGCACGAATTCGTTGAAGACCTTGACGGAGTAGAGGTCATCGCAGACGATTTTTTCATAGCGGGATTCGGCAAGACGGAGCAAGAGGTAAATCAGAGTCTAGAAGACAATGAGCGCGCATTCTTCGAGAAGTGCCGAGCATGGAAGCTGAAGCTGAACCGCAGCAAAGTGAAGCGAGGACAAGCAAGCGTCCCCTTCATGGGTCATATACTGACGCCGGACGGCCTGAAGCCCGATCCAACGAAGATATCGGCAATCAGAGAGATGCCGGAGCCAGGCGTTGTGACCGTTCTGAAGAGATTTCTAGGCATGGTGAACTACTTGTCTAAGTACCTGCCACGACTCTCGGAGATGACTGAACCTCTGAGGAGACTTGATGACAAAGACGCAGAGTTCAACTGGACAAACTCGCACACGGCAACGATGGATGCCATTAAGCAGCTTGTCACCAAAGCACCAGTATTGCGCTACTGTGACGTCAAGCAACCGGTCACGATCCAGTGTGATTCGAGCGAACGTGGTCTGGGAGCCGTGTTAATGCAGAACGGACAGCCAGTCTCGTACGCTTCGCGGGCTCTGACCGACACAGAGACACGTTATGCCCAAATAGAGAAAGAACTTTTAGCAATCGTGTGGTCGTGTGACAAGTTCGATCGGTACATCTATGGGCGAGACGTGGTCACCATTGAATCAGATCACGAACCGCTGAAGACAGTATTCAAGAAATTAATTCACAAGTCACCGAATAGGCTACAGCGCATGTGTCTCGCTCTACAGAAGTACAACCTAGACGTACAGTACAAGCGAGGTCCACTAATGTATATCGCCGACACGCTCAGCCGCGCCTACAGAGACACAACAGAGGGCGGCCAGCATGAGAACTGTGAGATTCGCGCACTAGAATCAGTGAGCCACGAGAACATCTCGGTAACCAAGACGAAACGAGACGAGTTCAGGGAGAAAGTGGCCGCAGACGAAGAAACTCAGGCGCTGATCAAGATCATACGACAGGGATGGCCTGCGAGAAGAGAATGTCCGCAAGCAGCATCGCCATATTATGACGAGCGCGGCAGCCTGGTTGAAGCCGAAGGACTAGTGTTCCGAGGCGAGCAGCTGGTCGTTCCGAGGTCACTGAGAAAGGATATGCTGCAGCAGATACACAGCAGCCACATTGGAACGGGAGGATGCATTCGACGAGCCAGAGACCTGTACTGGCCGGGGATGAGTGCTGACGTCAGAGACTATGTGTCCAGATGCAGCACTTGTCAGACATTCACGCCACAGCAGTGTCGTGAGCCCCTACATCCACACGAACTGCCATCTCGTCCGTGGGAGAAGTTAGGAGGAGATATGTTCGAGTTCAACGGACAGTCGTTCATCATCATAGTCGATTACTGGTCCAACTACTTCGAGGTAGCGGAGTTACACAAGAAAACGTCACGGTCTGTCATAAACCAGTTAAAAGCGCAATTCGCTCGACATGGAATACCTTCTGTTATGATGACAGACAACGGACCGGAATTCGCAAGTGAAGACTTCAAGGAAGTTGTGAAACTATGGAAGATCAAGCACATCACTTCTAGCCCGAGGTTTCCACAATCGAACGGCAAAGCGGAAAACACAGTGAAGACGTGTAAAGCACTCTTCAAGAAAGCACGAGAAGACCACAAAGACCCACTGCTAGCGCTGCTAGACTGGAGGAACACCCCGAGCGAGTATATCGGAACATCGCCGGTACAACGGCTGATGGGAAGGCGTACAAGGACTCTCCTGCCGACAACTGAGGAGCTATTACGCCCAGCGATACCACCTACAACAGGAGAGAAGCTGGCCTCACAGAGGGAAGTTCAGAAAAAACACTACAACCGAGGCACGAAGAAGCTCACGGAGCTACACGCTGGTGACAACATCCGAATGAGGTTGCCAGGTGATCGACGCTGGTCACTGGGGCTTTGTCGCCGTGTGTTGGGACACAGATCCTACGAGGTTGAGGTGAACGGCGCGCGCTACCGTCGCAACCGTCGTCAACTGCGGTCGACAGCTGAACTGCCAAACATGGACACGGCTATTGATGACATCGAGTCGACGCATCAGGACGAGCCACTTCAGCGAAACCAGACGACCGAACCAGCTGACGTGCACTGCGGTCCGGAGTCATACAGCACGCCGCCACGACCCGTGCCGGCACCACGACGTCCCATCCGAGACGGCCCAGGGACACCCAACCAACCAACTCCACCTATACCGATGCTACGAAGATCTACCCGAGATAGAGTTAACCCCAAGTGGCAAGTAGACTACGAACTGTAGGTGTTATACATTTTATACCATTTATTACACTTTACGGACTGTAGCAAGTATAGCAAGTATTCACAGTATACTTCAAGGACACTTACTTAATGTCTAGTACATGCGTACATTGTTGAGAACGGAGATGTGGCGATATGTCATTTAAATTTAGTATAATCGCTAGGTAGCGCTACTGTATTTCTATGTTCCCACTGACTTGGCATCGTTTAGACAGGTGACACCATCACGTGATTTGAGCAGTCCTTGACCTAGCCTCGTGTAGCAGGTCTGCATGTAGATGTTCAAATAAACCAGTCGTCTTTATAAAACACGCGTCCGAAATTACTTTACGTTATAACAACAAAACGTTACATCTATGTAAAAACTACTTACACAATCGTAAGCAATATGTTGAAATTGGCGCTTACAAATCGGAAGAAGTTGTCATAAAAACTGGTGTCCCACAAGGGTCTATTTTAGGACCCCTTCTATTTATCATATATATTAATGACATATTTTCAAGTGATCATTTTAAATTCATAATGTATGCAGACGACACCACACTTTTTAGTACATTGAATAAATTCCAATCTCCGGATGGCCAAGTCCAAAATCAAAATATAAATAAAGAATTAGAAAATATATGCAGGTGGCTAAAGGCAAACAAACTTTCTCTTAACATTAAAAAAACAAAATTCATGGTATTTCATATGCCCCAAAAGGAAATCGAACTTCCTAAAATAGAAACTGATGGGACAGATATGGAATGAGTACATGATTTTAATTTTTTAGGTATCACCATAAACCAACACCTAAATAGGGACAGCCATATAAACAAAACAGCGAATAAAATATTTGGAATTTTAAATAAACTTAAACGTATTACCTAAGAATATATTATCTATAATGTATAATTCACTCATTCTTCCCAAGATTACGTATGGCATATATAGGTGTGGGGTTATCAAGCCCATCGCATTTTTAAACTTCAAAAGAAAGCAGTGCGAATAGTTACTTCAAGTAAATACAATTCTCACACAGATCCCATCTTCAAAGAATGTAAATTTCTTAAGCTGGATGACATCTATAGACTCCAACAGCTGAAATTTTATTACAAATTGATCAACAAGGTTATACCAGAATATTTCAGTCTTATTCCATACACATATAACTTTGCAATTCACCAATACAACACACGTGATAAAAACAATTTATTTATTCCCAGAGTAAATCATCAATATGCAAAAAAATACATCAGACAACATTGTACAAACTGTTAACAATACTCCAAACATCATCCTTGATAACATTTATACACATAGTTTATATGGTTTTTCCACTTATACAAAAAATTACTTTATCAAGAACTATAAATCATGTTGTCATATTTCTAACTGTTACATCTGTCATTCTTAAACTAGAGATGACTTTGCATTTGTTTAAACTAATTTATGTATTATACTATACTATAATATACTATATTAAACTTACTATGTTTACACATATATGTATGCATATATAGTTGATCACGTGATAATCATATAATTATGTTACATCAGTGGGGTGGCTCCCATGATAGCGGCATATAATTGTCTTAATGGGAGCCTCCCTGACCTTACAATGAATTTTATTGTAGTTTATGTACTTATGATGGTCAAAATAAATACTGTCTGTCTGTCTGTCCCTGTCTGTCAAATATTAATACAAGTCACTCACTACTTTCACAGACAGGAAGTGATTTACAGTATTTTAAGAGAAGATACTGGAAATCACAGTACACACTCTCTTTGATCTCCTCAGGTCAGTGTCTTTCTCTGTTGCATTTATTTGTTCTCGCAATCTGCCATCATCTGTAGTGAACTGATTCTGTTGTAGTTTTTTTTTGTTCTGTCCTGTCTTTTTCTTATTGGTTACCAGGAGCTTGGCACTTTCCGCTGATATAATATCTACTTCTTCCTTCCTTAACATCAGATGTTGTCCCTCATAAGATAGGTTAGTGTGGCTGAAGATATTCTTGAATGGGATAGATGACACTGTACATCCAGGGCTGTATCTATTACGTGATTGTTCTAGAGTATGGAAGCAGATATAGACTGTCAGCCTGTCCGTATTCTCATGATTGTAGGGAACGGGCAGCCTAGAGTCTTTGGCTCCATGCTGACCAGAAAGTACAATCCTTTGGACTGTCCCGACCTTGAAGGTCTCCCCTTCCTGACAAGCATTTTTTTTTTCTAATTTATTTTTTTATTTTTTTTTTTTTTTTTTTATAAATTTTATAGTATACGAAAATGCAAAACAACTGAGGTGAATAATTCCAGTTGTGACCCATTATGTAAAAAACAGTTCATATTTTCCAGAAAGTAACTTGGTGGTTTTCAAGATCATACTATCAAGATGGCAAGTGTCAAGCAATTCTGTAAAGCAGTATCACGGACAAATTACACGGGAAGCAGCAGGTGTAAGAAAAAACATGTTTCTGAGATAATCATGTTCAAAGTTTGAGTACATGGGAACACACATTTCAACACATAAAAACCTATTCAGATGACTGAAACTTTGCACATGTGTTAGCCAATGTATAATTGATCAGTATGGAAAGTTCAGAAAGATTTTCTCTGCAAAATATTAGTAATTTATAAAATAAATAGTTAAAACTCAATATTTGTAGGCTCATATTCTGGAATTAAATCTTATAATTGGCAACAATTTAAGCGTCTGCAGTTTCCGGAAGGTTTCCGAAATGGATTTTTAAACTCATCTGCAATTCGCTGTATGCTTCGCATGAGATTGATACTTCACACATAGTTAAATATAAGGCATAATATCTATATTAATGTATATTCATATGCGATGGAAAGTCATGGAACGTTGATCGAAGATGGAACTAAGATGGCGGAAACGTTCCAGAAACATACCGGAAAATACAGACACCCCACTAATTTTCTCACCCGCTTCCTCCTGATATTCCACTTCAAATTCATGGACACTTCCCACTTCATCATCCCCATTATCATCATCACCATCACCATCAACCTCACCTACTGCACTGAGGGTTTGTTTGGGTCATCAAACGGATGATGGAACCACACTGCGGCTTCAGGATCATCACCAGGACTCATTCCAACATATGTAGCAAGTCGTTTCCCTTCAATCACACCAGCCCTCCAGGACACTAGTAGGGTATCTCCCCTTGGGTAATCTCGAAGATCAGCATTCGGTCTGTTTATGTACTGTTTATACCAGATGGATTCTTTTTAGGGTGAGGTCTGGCATAATCATCGTGGACTTCCTTTCGGCAAGTTAACACAAGATTTAACAAGATTGCCATCCAGAGAATTAACTCTAGATGGCAGGTGGACAAGGAAGCCCTTTGGCTTATCGAGAGTCCAACCCTTTTATTTACATATATCCAGCCCTTCTGAGGTGTGTCGATTTTATTAAAAAAAATATTCACACTACTAGCATCCACACAATCATCAGATAATCTGTTCCATTCATTCACAGTCCTTTGTGAAAATGAGAACTTTCTTACGTCTAATCTACACTGCTCCTTTACTAATGCAACTTCATGTCCTCTAGTCTTTCTATCTTTCTTAACTGAAAAAAACATATTTCTATCAATATTTTCATAACCATTCAATATTTTAAACACTTCTATCTGATCTCCTCTCAATCTCCTGGTCTCTAGTGTTGTTAAACCACATTCTTTTTGGCGTTTTTCATAACTAAGATCCCTCAGTTTTGGTATCATTTTAGTCGCTCTCCTCTGTACTCTTTCTAGCATATCTATGTCCATCTTGCGGTATGGCCTCCACGCTTGTATACAATATTCTAAATGAGGCCTAACTATTGTTTTGTGCAACGGTATTATTAGGTCTTTTTCTTTATATGCTATATTTCGCCTAATCAATCCAAGGATTTGATTTCCTTTTGAAGCTGCAATTCCACACTGCTCTGAAACCTTCATGTCAGCACTAATTGTCAGCCCTAAGTCTTTTTCTTTTACAGTAGTACTTAGTACAGTTCCCCCCATTGTATATTCTACATATTCGTTCCCATGTCCTGTGTGAAGGCATTTACATTTCCCAAAATTGAACAACACTTGCCACTTTTCAGACCATTTGATCAACCTGTCAAGATCATCTTGTAAATGCTGTCTATCTCCATCACTTTTAATCCTTCTAAACACTTTTGTATCATCTGCAAATTTCAACACCTTGCTAGCTATATCATCGTCCAAATCGTTTATATATATTAAGAATAATATAGGTCCCAGTACTGATCCCTGTGGAACCCCACTCAAAACTGATTTCCAGTTTGAAGCTTCCCCATCAACAACTACCCGTTGTCTTCTGTCAATCAGCCATTTTTCTATTCAGTTAATTATACCATTTCCTATGCCATGGGCCTTTAGTTTAAGCAGTAATCTTTGATGTGGCACTTTGTCGAAAGCTTTTTGAAAATCTAAGTAGATGATATCTACTGGTGATCCATCATATACCCACTTAGTGATGTCTTCCAAAAACATAACATATTTGTTAAGCATGGCCTCGCTTTTAGAAACCCATGTTGAGATGGGTTTATCAAGTTATGTTTAACAAGAAAATCCACCATGTGATCTTTAATTAGTCTTTCTAATAATTTACAAATCACCGATGTTAAACTAACTGGTCTATAATTATTTGACTTGTTTCTCGAACCTTTTTTAAATAACGGTATAATGTTTGCTTCTTTCCATTCTAAAGGAACCACTCCCTCTTCTAATGACAAGTTGAAAACTGTTGCAAGCGGTATGCTAATTTGTTCTACAATTTCCAATAGTAGTTTGGGTGGAATACCATCCATTCCAGGTGATTTATTATCCTTCATAGCCCTAATTTTCTTAACTACCATTTCTGGGGTTACAGTTAACTGTCTTAAATAGTCTGATTCTGCCCCCTTGAACTTAACCTCTGGTACTGGCAGTGAACTAATGTCTTCTCTGGTAAACACTGAACTAAAATACTCATTCAGGTCTTCTGCCATTAAGAATCCTTCTAATATTATATTTCCAGCACTATTTTTTAGAGGACCGACCTTATCCTGAACTTTCTGTTTGCTTCGAACATACGCATAAAAACTCTTGCTGTCATGTTTTATATTACAAGCTAATTTATGTTCATAGCTTCTCTTTGAATTTCTAATTTCAGCTGTAGTTTGGTTTAGTGCTTCTATATAAATCTTGTAGTCTTCGTCATTTCCAGTACATCTATATGAATTCCACATCATTTGTTTATACTTAATTTTTCTAATGGCTTCTTTCGATAAGTGTTTCTTTTTGGACCGTTTCCCGTGTTTTTTAAGGGAACAAATTTGACGATGATGCATTCAATTTCCCTCTTTAAGATATTCCAGCAGTCTGTTGCTCTCTTATTCTTCAGTGTGTTATTCCAGTCTATCTTTGCTAAATATTTCCTTATGTCCTTATATTTTCCTTTGTGGAAATTTCTCCTGTACTGCTTTTTACTATTTCTTTCTGATTTTACTTTGATGGTAAAATGTATCTGGTTGTGATCACTATTCCCCAGTGGCTCATATATCCTGACATTGTCAACTAATTCATTCTGTGAGGACAAAACTATGTCTAACACTTTCGCTCCCCTGGTTGGTTCTAGCACATGGTGAGAAAGGAAACTATCTTGTACTAAAACTAAACACTTGTGGTCCTCACTACCCATACTCTGTAGAGATTTCCATTTTATATGCCCATGGTTAAAATCCCCCATAGTAACACAGTCCCGTTTGCACACTTCCATTATAGCGTTTTGTATTTTTTCATTTTCTTCTATGCTTATGTTTGGACTTCGATAAACTAATCCAACCGTTAACGTTGAGTTTCCTGTAACTATGTTACACCAAACAGCTTCTTCGCAATCTGCTTCTCTGTCTAATTTTATTTCATAAGCCTGGATAGATTCTTTAATATATAAAATAACTCCACCTCCTCTTCTTCCTATTCTATCTTTCCTAAACATTACATATCCTGTCAGTCCCAATTCGGCATCTGATATATCGGTGGTTGCCCATGATTCGGTTATACCTATTATGTGAGGGTCAATATCTTCTACCATAATGTTTAGTTTATTTCTTTTGTTTACTATACTCCTTGCATTTAAACAAACACATTTATATCCAGCTTCAGAACAGTTTTCCAGACTGTTCTTTGCTGAATTATTTTTGCTGTCTTTAACTATGCCTCCAGTTTCAGGCTTCTCTGCGAGTCCACCCTGCGAATTTAGTTTAAATAGATGCAACCTGTCCCACTGTCAACAGATCGCAGCAGATTCTCTGAGAATACTGCTGCCCCCTTTCCACTTAGATGGAGGCTATCTCTCATGTACATATCTTCTCTCCCAACAAAGTACCCCCATAAATCTATGAATCCCACGCCCTCTTCTTCACACATCTGCTCAACTAGTGCGTTGATCGCCATCCTCTTACAGTTTCTGTATGTTGCCCCCCCCTCCCATTACTGGCAAAATTCATGAGAGAACAACCTGTTCCACTCTCGTCTTCTTTTGCTTCCTCACTAAATGTCTGTACTTCTGAACTATTCCAGTTGTTCCCTCCTTGTCTGCATTGTTTGTCCCTACGTGTACTAGTATAGACCCTCCCTTGCCATGCCCCAATACCTTCTCTACCCTTTCGGTCACATGCTCTATCCTAGCCCCCGGTAGACATACAACAACGTCCTTCCCCTCGCATATAGTCTTGTCTGTTTTTCTCAGAACTGAATCGCCCATAAACACTCTTTTCTCCTTGCCCCCTCAATCACTGCCTCGGAGTAGCTTCTCCGGATAGCATATGTCTGGTTGTTGTCTTTTGCTCTTGCCGTTTTCTCTCCTGTCACATTCTCTTCCATTCCCTTCTTTCCTGTCACGTTTTCTCTTGTCCCCTTTCCTCCTGTCATCTTCTCTTCTAGCACATTTACTCTCACTTCCTTTTGTCCCTTCATCTTTCCTCCCATCACATTTTCTTCTCTCCTCTCCCGTCCCTTTTCCCCGGCTACTTCCTTCACTACGGTCACTTTCTTCTCTGTCACCTTCACGCCTATCATGTTTTCTGTTTTTTCTGAACACTCTGTCTTCTTCCATCAGTCTTCTGTCTCACAGTCTTACCAACTGCCTCTGTGGTATCTACCTCTTCACCACCTGTATCACTGTCGCGTCTCTCCTCGTTCTCTACAGTCTGACTACCTGTTGATCTATCCCCACTGACCCGTTTTCTTTTCCTCTGCCGAACACTTTTCCTCCGTCCCTCTGTCTTCTCAATTTCTTGTTCCTTCACACCGATCACCTTCCCTCCTCTCAGTCTCCTTTCTTCAGTCTCCGTGTCACAACTCTGCTCCTTCTGTGTTGTAGAATTCTCAACTCTCTCCGCGTCATCCCTCTCTGCTCCATCTATTTCTATGTTGAGTCACATCTCCTTCATTATATCCGTCAACTTACACACCTCCTTCATCAGACATTCCACCCTCAAACACCCCATACACCGAAAGGTGAATCCGTCATCTTTGGTCTCTGCCCATGATTTTGGAGAGCCAGACAACGTAAAATCCACCCAGCTCTGGCAGTCGTTGCAAACTAAGTGTCGTTTTGCCCTGAGTTGCCGCTAGCAAGGTGCCATATCAGAATTTATTTATGTTCAAAATAGTTTTTATGTAGTCTTTAAAAAGACTTTTCTGTGTACAAATTACACCAGATTGTTTAGGTTATAGTTAGTTATATTTGTTAGCACACAGTGACACACCGTGCCTTACCTAGTTACGATGTCGATGACAATGTATTCAAGTTAGGCTTAGATACTGTTTCGTTAGTCAGTAAATGCACATAGTTTTAGAGTACAACACTTTATTAATACATACACCATGCCGGACGACTCCCGAACCCACACGAGGCTCGCCGCTCAACGACAGGTAAGTGGCGCCGCCTGTCAGACATGATACATAATAACGTAACATCCTTTCCCTCATATTTTTGTTTGCTTATTAACGGTAACACAAATACGCAAATAAAACCACCTTCTTGGTGTTAGACAGGCTGGGAACAGAGCATGTCGTGCATTCCTTTGCCACAGTCCTTTCAGCATAATGTCAAACACAATATTGAAATATCAAAACTTAAGTCACATGCAATTAAGCATTGTTGTAATTATGCACTGTTCTTAAACTGTCACACATAGTCCTTCAAGTAGGCGGGTTGTCGTGACCGTCTTCCTGACCTGGTCGTTGTTGTCGGTGCTCCTTGTTCTCTGGTGTCCTCCACTGGCTCTGGATCATTGTTGACACGTGGAGTACCAGGAGTGGTTTGCTTTACGTGGTCCCCATCTCCTTGTGTCTTTTGTTCCTTGTCAACGTTATGCAGGTCATGGTTGTATATCACGGTGTGTTGCAGTGAGTCTCTGCACTGTTGCTGATCCGGTGCACTCCTTGGAACTTTCCTCAAGTCTATCTCTTTGAACAACTCGTCTCTGTTTCGCATGTTTTGCACGTCTGGGTAATTTGTTGGTGGAAGGCAGATTTGTGCGAGTTCTTCTTCCCAGAAATCTCTGTGCTGGACTAGTAGTCATGCCATCTTGAACAGTATTCCTGTGTGCTAACAGTGCTTTGTACGTGTCTGTCTGGTCATCGTCTGCTTTGGTCATGAGTGTCTTCGCAATTTTGACTGCTGCCTCTGCTTTTCCATTTGCTTGCTGATGGTGCGGGCTGGTTGTCCTATGCTCAAAGTTCCACTCGTCGGCAAACTTCATGAACTCTGTTGACGTGAACTGAGATCCGTTGTCTGAGATTAGAACTTGTGGCTGACCATTTCGGCTCATGTGTTTCTTGAGCTTACCAATCACTGTCTTTGTGTCCGTCTTCTGCAACTTGTCAATTTCGAAGAAGTTGCTAAAGTGATCCACAGTCACCAGATATTCGTCATCTTTCCACTGAAAAATGTCAGTTGCGATTATTTGCCATGGTCGCTCGCACTCAATGATGGGCATCATGCTCTCTTTCTGCTGTCTCTTTGGATGCTGTTGACATATTTCACATCTGGATATGTAGTCCTCTATTTCAGCATTCATTCCGGGCCAGTATACACATTCCCTGGCTCTGCGTAGGCATGCCTGTACTCCCAAGTGCGAACTGTGGATTTCTTGCCTGATGGCTGGCCTCATGGATTGAGGGATGACTGCTCTTTCACCTCTGTAGATAGTCCCATCATACACTGCCAGTTCATCTCGGAATTGGAAGTAAGGCTCGGTTACATCTGGCACCAAGCTTCTGTCTTCTGGCCAACCATCCAAAATCACTCTCTTCAGAGCCTGTAGGCTGTCATCCGCTGCGGTTTGTCTCATCAGTTCATTTTTCCATTGCTCCCCTATAAGGCTGTGCCCAACTGCATTCACCATCTCTTGTTCATTGTCCGTCGATGGAGTTTCGTTGGTCGCTCTGTGGTCGCCGCGGCTCAGAGTGTCGGCCAGGTGTTGTTCATCTCCCGGCCTGTACACAACGGTAACATCATACTGCTGCAGTCGCATACGCATATTTTGCAGGCGTTTCGGAACATCCTTCAGGGGTTTGGTCATGATACGCTCCAGTGGCTTGTGATCCGAGTGCACCACAGTATACCTTCCAAATGTGTATTGGTGATACTTCTCAACAGACCATACTACTGCTAGCATTTCCTTCTCGATGGTAGCGTACCTTCCTTCTGTGTCAGTTAGAGCACGGCTGCTGTATGCGAGTGGTTGACTGTCTTGGAGAAGCGCTGCACCTAGGCCCTTGTCGCTCGCATCACAATGGATTGTCAGTTCTGCCTCAGGTCTGTAGTATTGGAGTACTGGCTCTGTTGTCACCAATGCTTTAGCAGAGAGGAACGCCTTTCTCTGGGCATCTCCCCATTGCCAGTCTGCGCCCGGCTTGGTCAGTTGTCTCATCGGCTCCATGATGTCGGACAGATTTGGGAGAAACTTCGCGAGGTATTGTATGAATCCCAGGAATCTCCTCAGTTCGCCCACATCTGCTGGTTCTATCATTTGTTGCACGCATCGTACTTTCTCCGGATCTGGGCGTAGACCCTCGTCTGTCACCACATGTCCTAGGAACTTTCTGCACAATTCTAGTAGGTTAACTTCACTCTCATTAACCACACTTGACTCATTCACCGTGATGAGCTTCATCACTTCACTTGCTCGTAGGCCGAGTATTGGAGTCAGGTTCTCTTTGACAATCAAGCACTTCACATTATACTTCTTCTCATTGGATGGGTTGCGCATCATCACTTTGGCAACTCCAACCGGCATGATCTTGTGACCTGTCCAGGATTTCAGTGTTGTAACAGTCAGAGTGACATCTGTACCTTTTGGTACAAGTGCTTGAGGAAGAACTTCACAGATGATCCTGTGTCAATGTGGAATTTAACCGATTGACCAGAGTTCACCATCCTCATCTGCACGTAGATTTTACTCCTGTTCAGCCTGTGAACGTCTTCATGTGTTAGATGATCCACTGATTCATGGTCGCTATCTACCTGGTGTGTTTCCCGCTGCTTACACACGATCGCAAAGTGATTCATCTTCTTGCACACGTTGCATTGTTTCCCAAATGCTGGACACTCTTCTTTCTTCATGACATATTGTAATCCGCAGAATCTGCATTTCATTCTGTACGTACGGTATGTCTTCTTCTTCCTGTAACCCTTTGCGTTTGAGATTGCTTGAACATCATCACTGCAAGTTCCGTCACTCTGCTTCAGAATGCTGCGTAGGGTCATGCATGCTGTCTCCTCACTTCTGCATATCTGGATGGCTACTGCCAAGGTCAACGCACCTGTCGCAAGCAGTTTCTTTCTTGTTTCCTCGCTGTTAATGCCAAGTATCAGCCTGTCTCTGACGAGTTCGTCTTGCAGGTTGCCAACATTGCACCGAGCAGCTAACTCCCTCAACCTTGCCAAATACGTGTCACAATCCTCCTCTTCTTCTTGGTTGGATGAAGTGAAGACGAATCGGCGGAACACGATGTTGGTATCGCCCACGCAGTGTCTCTGTAACACTGCAAATATGCTGTCAACGGTTGAGTGTTCTGTGCCGGCGTTTTCAATTATTTTGACACACTGCTCCCCTATTGTGTATTTCAGAAGGGCGGCTTGGTACTCTTCTGTTTCATCATTCAGTCTTGACACGATAGCATAGTTCTGCCATTGCTTACGAAAACGTTCGAAATGTTCCTCTCTGTTCTGCGACAGGTCAATGGGTGATGGAGGGTTAATCCAACGTGTCGGCCCCTCGCCTCCTGTTGGCGGTGTTGTTCGTCATTTGGCATCTTTTGACAGCTTCTTAACAGATATTTGTGCACTCACCGAAGTCTCTGTCTGCTACAGTGTGGGCGTCACCTGTTTTGCTTCTGACACCATGTTTCGTTAGTCAGTAAATGCACATAGTTTTAGAGTACAACACTTTATTAGTACATACACCATGCCGGACGACTCCCGAACCCACACGAGGCTCGCCGCTCAACGACAGGTAAGTGGCGCCGCCTGTCAGACAAGATACATAATAACGTAACAGATACAAGGTAGTCTTTACAAAGACTGTTTCATGTGTACTAATATACACTTTAAAAGGTTGTTATTTCAGGTTTTAATTACTCATCTAACTACATCGATTATCTCAAATAACGCTATTCTATTGTCGTTCACGTTACGTTAACTTTGCCAATGACCTACTTTGTAAACAACGTTCCGATTACATTAACGTCCCCAATTATCGCTCGCAAATCGCCTACTTTTAATCTACCCTAGATTACTCCCTCTAGCTAACTTTTAACACAAAATATTGCTTAGTATATATCTATAATCACGTTGTGTATGCTATGCACTCAATAATATCACTTATCTTGATCAAATATCCTAATATTTTCGCAAGTTTGCTGCACCAAATTCAAACCAATTCACCACAAAGCCTTCGTTCCTGGGTATTGGTTGATGCCGACGTCCCTGGGACTGACTTGACAACTGAATCGTCAGTTTCTTCTATGTGAATCCCCGTCTGAGCCACCACCTACTAGAGGGCCGAGCACAGGTTCCAAGTGTTCCTCGTAAAGTCTGTCAATATCTTGCTATTGCCTGTAGACGAAGATATGATTGAACCTATTGCATGTTGGCGCTACAAGTATAGCTAGCTTAGGGAGGTCAGGGTGTAGATGATTCAGCAGCACTGCGCGACCATAGGATCCAACCTTATTGTTGTTAAATGCCTCTCTGGTGTTGTTAAATGCCTCTCTGGTGTTGATATAACCAGTCTCACCATCACCTACAACGATCTCAAAATTATCCATACATTGGTGGTCTGGCCCTTCAACCCCACAGAAACCTCGCAATGTGTCGGTATCTTCGTGATAAGTGATTTTCGCCACTATTGCAGTTTCGTCTTCAGAACGCTCAACGGGAACTCTTCCTGTTTTGGCTACATAAGGAGCATACTTGTCATAGAGCATTTTGAAGTTGTTAGCTGAAGGTACACCTGTCAGAGACATTTTGTCTTAGTTGCGCCATCTGTAAACTGTGCTGATTTCAGGTCCGGCAAAGTTGACTGCAAAGAATTCAACAATTCTATGTCCTCCAATATAGCTTAGTAGCTCATATAATAGTCTCTGTGATGTCTTGAATAGATGTCCTTGTTTGTTGATGTTAGATCCTTGATCGCGGAACCGTTTACCATGACCCGTTTCCTCTTTTCTTTTTACATCTCAATGTGTCACAATAAACGTGTTCATACTTTCTCTACGAGAATCTTCATTCTATAATGTCGCTGCACGCACAGCCCACGGCCAGTACACGACATTAATTGGCGACGAGGTAAACTGACAACTCTACGAGTTACTTTGAACTAGACTACGTCTAATTTCTGTGTGAAAATGGAAACTGTCGCTGACGCCGCACATTTTTCGCTGGAGCCGACTGACAGCGCAGGCCATCGCTGGAAGCGTTGGGTGAGGTGCTTTGAGAACTTTGTGGTGGCTAAAGACATTCAGAACGATACAAGAATGAGAGCGATATTGCTTCATTATGCTGGTGAGGCAGTGTTTGATTTGAGTGAAGCAGTGGGGGTGACAGAAAATGATGATTTCGCAGAAACCAAGCGGAAGCTCACTGCTTACTTCAGGCCGCAGTGCAATGAAGAATATGAAATATTAAAGTTCCGACAGGCTGAACAGACGTCGTCAGAGACGCTGGACCAATTCAATGCACGATTGCAGCAACTAGTCAAAAACTGTAAGTTCCATGAGAAAGACAGAGAAATGAAGTCGCAAATCATCCAAAAATGTGCGATGTCAAAAGTGCGTGACAAGGGGTTAAATTAACCTACAATCACGCTAGAGAAGTTACTGACGTTCGGGCGCACACTGGAAGCTACGCTACAGCAGTCGAAGATCATGAGAAACTCTTTTTTGTCCGTGCCGAGGCCTGTCCACGCCATATCGAATGACGAGGGGCGGCGCAACTCTTCACGTGGAGGTTTCAGCTTTGGTCGCCAGGTGGCGACACAGAGATCGCAATCCACCAAGAAAGCGTTTTCCGCCTGATCGCCAAGGGACGCCACATCGAGACGATCGACCAGTCGTGAGCAGTCAGCAGCGGTACAGAGGACACAAGGGGGCAGCACCGGCATGCTGAGGCTGTGATGGACCGCCACACGACGATCGGCGAATGTGCAAAGCTTGGGGCAGGAGATGCTACAAGTGTCAAAAGCTAAATCACTTTGCTAATGTGTGCAATGCAAACACTCAACAGACACACTTAGTAGAAAATGACACACACTCGCAACGCAATGACAAGTTATGTGAAGACACATACACACTTGGCCTGTATCACACAAGTGCCACCCACACCATACCACCGTACATCTGCAATGTCCAGATAGAGGGAAGATAGATACCGGAGCAGCAGTTTCGCTTATATCGGGGGATGAGTGGGCTAAAATCTGCAAGACATCTGTGCTCACTCTCGACACGCGTAACGTTGAGCCTTTAGGGCGAGCACAGGTGAACGTTTGTCACAACAATCAACAGCACAGGCTGCAGGCAATCGTAGTGCCTGGGTCGGGACCTAACCTGCTGGGAAGGGACTGGCTAACAGTGTTGAAAGTGAACTGGGCTACCGTGAACCAGGTAGACAGAGAGGACTTCCTAAAGCCTTACGAACCAATGAGTGAGGGACTAGGCACTCTAAAGGGGCTGACTGCGAAGTTCTACGTTGATGACACGGTTAAACCGAGGTATTGTAAACCTCGACCTGTACCTCTTGCTTTACGAGCCAAAGTAGAGGACGAGCTAGATCGTATGCAGAAGGCCGGAATCATCCGTCCTGTGGAGTATTCTGAGTGGGCCGCGCCCATTGTACCGGTCTTGAAGTCTACCGGCGCAGTCAGAATCTGTGGCGACTATAAGGTAACCATCAACAGAGCCGTCAAGGTAGACAAGTACCCGATCTCGAACGTATCTAATCTGTTTAGAAAATTAGCAGGTGGTACACTGTACACCACGCTGGACATGAGCCATGCGTATCAACAGGTCGTACTGGATGAAGAATCACGTCCGTTGACTACAATCAACACGTCGAAAGGGCTATTCGCATTCGAACGTCTGCCTTTCGGTGTGAGTTCTTCTCCAGGTATCTTCCAGAGAATCATGGAGCAGTTACTACAGAACATACCCATGACTGTAGTCTACCTCGACGACATCCTGGTCACAGGAAGAACGCCAGAAGAGCACGATCGTAATCTGGCTACTGTGCTAACGCGACTACAAGACGCAGGGTTACGCCTGAAGAAGGAGAAATGTGCGTTTCGTCAGAAATCGTGCACCTATCTAGGTCATGCGATTGATGCTGAAGGTATTCATCCTACGGAAGACAAAGTGCGAGCAGTACAGAACGCGCCTGCACCGCAGAATGTACAGGAGTTGAGGAGTTATCTAGGACTCATTCACTACTATCACAACTTCTTGCGCAATCTCAGTACGCTGCTTGCTCCGCTGCATGAAATGACACGCCAACACACAAAGTTGAAGTGGGGTCCGACGCAACAAAAGGCTTTCGATGAGTCTAAGGCACTGCTTGTTTCTTCAGATGTGCTTGTACACTACAACCCTGAACTGCCGATCATCTTGAGCAGTGACGCATCTCCTTACGGGATTGGAAGCGTACTGTCACACAGATTGCCCGATGGCAGCGACAAGCCTATCGCATACGCATCACGCTCTCTCTCCACAGCGGAAAAGAAGTACGCACAGCTGGAAAAGGAAGCGTTGTCGCTGTTCTTCGGGATATCCAAGTACCATAAGTACCTTTACGGGAGGGACTTCACGTTGCAGACCGACCACAAGCCGTTGGTCGGGCTGTTGAAGGAAGACCGTGCCATCTCCGCAATGGCTAGTGCACGCATTCAGAGATGGGCACTAACACTAAATAACTATCAGTACCATCTGGAGTACAGACCGGGTACGAGTATCTGTCATGCAGACGGATTGAGTCGCTTACCGCTACCAGACACTCCTGAACGAGTACCAGTCCCGGAGGAAGTGGTTCTAGCACTTACAACCATGAACGGTACACCCATCACGGCAGAACACATCGCTAAATGGACAGCAACCGATCCGATGCTGTCACAAGTTCTACGGTTCGTGGAAGGAGGATGGCCTAGCGATGTACCACGCGAGTGGGAGAGTTACACTCGAAGGAAAGACGAACTGAGTGTCCAACACGGGGTGCTGATGTGGGGAGCAAGAGTCATCGTACCACCAAAGGGTCGTGACACGTTGTTGAAAGAACTACACGAAACGCATCCGGGCATAGTGAAGATGAAGGCGTTAGCCCGAAGCTACCTCTGGTGGCCAGGTTTGGACGCTGAAATCGAGATGTGTGTTAAGGACTGCACGACATGCCAAATACACAGCAAACAACCACCAGTGGCACCACTGCATCCATGGGAATGGCCGGGACGAACGTGGCATCGAATACACATTGATTATGCGGGACCGTTCGAGGGACGTATGATAATCATCATAGTCGATGCTCACAGCAACTACATCGATACACACGTTGTATCAGCTGCGACAACCAATGCAACTCTCACGAAGCTAAGACAGACGTTTGCGATTTTGGGTCTACCAAGCACAGTGGTATCAGAAAACGGAAGCTGTTTCACCAGTGAGGAGCTTGAACAGTTTTGTCGAGCTAACGGAATCAAACACATCAAGTATTCACCTTATCACCCATCTTAATGGCTTAGCTGAACGCGCCGTTCAGACTGTAAAAGCAGGGTTGAAGAAGACAAATGGCAACCTAGAAGATCGTCTCTATACCTTCCTAGCACGCTACAGGGTAACTCCACAAGCTACAACCGGCAGAGCTCCAACAGAGTTTGTGTTGAAGACACCACCGAGCACACGACTGGATCTTCTACGACCATCCATTCAGAACCGAGTCTTGCGCAAACAGGAAGAAGACAAAGAACGCCTCGACCAGAGAGCAGTGGAGCGAAGTTTCATGACAGGAGACTGTATCTGGGCGTTGAACTTTCAGGGACAACCGAAATGGGTCGCTACGGTGATAGAGAACCGGCTGGGTCCGCTGACCTTCGCGGTACGTCTGCAGGATGACAGAGTGTGGAAGCGTCACCAGGATCATTTGCGCGAGAGAAGGCCGATCGAGGCGACGGAAGAGCGTCTGGTACCACTGAGGGTTGAAGAGCCTCAACTTCCACCGAGGCTTGCAGAGCGTGAAGTACTACCTCGGTTCGAGTGAACAACATCGACACCACCACTATCATCAGGCAACTAGAACGTGACTACGGGTACCGCCACAGGAGAGGTGATCTCAAGACCAACAGTTGAACGGTCGCAGTCCTGTGTAGTACCAGACGTGGTAGTACCGCTGAGAAGATCACACAGAGTGGTGAAGCCACCGGACAGATTGAACTTGTAAAGTCTATATTACTGTCATAACGGACAATGCATAGATCAAGATCGCCAGAATAGACTAGGTTTCGGTAGCTGTAGCTAGTCGCGAGAGCACTGGATTAGTACTATAAACAATGGCATACTATCTATCTTAGATATGACATTGATACGTATAAGGGACTCTTGTTTGCGTTAAAAGTTTACATTTTTATAATTATACTAATTATGTTTTTCTTAAAAGGGGAGGGATGTTAGATCCTTGATCGCGGAACCGTTCACCATGCCCCGTTTCCTCTTTTCTTTTTACATCTCAATGTGTCACAATAAACGTGTTCATACTTTCTCTACGAGAATCTTCATTCTATAATGTTGCTGTACGCACAGCCCACGGCCAGTACACGACAGTTGACATGCAAATTCCTGGATAATGTATCAAGGAAATCATAAATGAAACCTTTCTCTTTCAGCTTACCAGAAGATTCAGCTTCTTCAAGTCGGTAACATATCGCTTTAAACTTACCACGCTGTGAAAACTCTCTAAGCTTCTCCTGCTGTGTCTGCACACGTATCTTCAGCCGAACAGATTTATTTTTCTCAAAAAAGTTATGATTTCAACTTTTCAATTCGGGTGTTTTTATCCCTTTTTTTATCCCTGTTTTTGCAACAAGATCTTCCTGATTCAGGTAGTCAAATATGGTCCTTGAATCAGTGTCAGGCGTTCCACTTCACAGCTTCAGCCTTCTTCTAAATGAGTGTAAGCTGGGTATAGTGGAATATGAAGCACATGTTCTGGACTCTAGTGTTGTTGTACAATTGTGTTTGTAACTTTTGAATGTTCCTGCATACAGTGTCTCACCTATCTGAACTTGTGCTTAAGGGATGGCATACGAGCTTGGCACACTGTTGTCTTCTCCAGGTTTCAAATCATTTATCAGAAGCTTGGTATTCATTATAAAGTGTTTTCCAGTGCCATCCTTCAAAGAGACACGATCACAATAAAATCCCATGCATGGCCAGTGTTCAACAAGGATTGTTTTCTCAACTAGTCATGCAGCACCAGGTGTCATTTCTGTCGCGGGCCTTTTCTGTGACTTGAAAATAGTCATGATACTCCCTGTGTTGGCAAATTTCCTTGCATTTGTTGTGTGGCCGGATTCTGCGATGTGTTGTCTAACATTCCACACAAGCTTTTTGGCCTCTGAACCAGAGAATGTGATGCTGCAGGCACGACAATACACATGATCTATCTTCAACATCATGATGGTGCTTTTGTCAATCAATCGTATATCCTTGCATTCTTTGAAAGCTGCAGCCGCATCGTCACTCACTCTACTCAATACACGCAATTCTAGGGATCTTGTTATTTCATTATTTTGCTGTTAAACAGAAGGGAGTCTCCAGATTATAACAATATTGATACATTAAAATGGAGTTGTGTTTGTTTCTTACCGCGTCCGCTCCAAATCAATAGCCGTAGTGAAATGACGTAATCTCCCTTTTCTGGTCAATCTGGCAAAAACTGGAAGTAGCTATAGGTCATTAAGGGATCGTCTCGAGTTGGAACACTTGACTTCTCGTGGCCGAATTTCCCGCGAAAATTGCCCCGAGTAGTTGCCGATATATACCGAAATATACGCTATATAGGTAACCGTAAATGCTGCGATAAAAACCTAGCCTTGTTCTAGGGTGAGTTCCTCGAAATATGATACTCTTGTCTAGGGAACTTCTGTATAATGTTGGCCCTTGTTCTAGGGAGAACATGTCAAAAACAGACCCTTGATCTAGGAAGCCTCGATAAAAAAAATGACCCTTGAAGTCGGCACATCCACAGTACTGCAAGTATAGGCAGTGTCCCCCCTGGGGTTTTCAGGCCTACTGTCGGACTGTTATATTCATAAAGATTGAGAAGGTTTATCGAGTTGCCGCAGTTTCGGACGCCATCTTGAATTCTGCAATTAACGCAAGGAAGATTCCTGGAGACTTTTAGTATGTTACTTCAGACACTTCCATGTATCTGTGGTGCAAAAATCAGCTTATTATTATCGACTTTTAGGTTTGACCCTAACATTTCTGGACTGCATGTGCATTGTGTGGTGAAGGGCGAGTGCTGCCACCTGACGTCGTCTGGCTACTTTAGATTCAGATTGCTCGCGAATGGAACAGTCGACTCATTAGCATACAATCCGGGGTGGGATGGGGTGGGTGAGTTTACTCAGGCGCGGGTACTTGCTTGGATAAGTCGAAAGTCGAAGTAAACATAAAACATGTCCTCGGCCCACTGTATGGCGCCACTGTTATGTGATCTGTCACTGTCTGCGGAGCGCCTCTAGGGAAGGATTCGGGAACCAGGCTGTGAACTGTGGTGGACGGTAGAGAGGCGGGAGCTTTTGTTAACATCATGGTATACTTCACAAATTATTGATTTCAGGTAAATGTTTTATCATAGGTATGAACTTGTTATACTGTATAACACGCTAACACACAGCGACGGCAAATAGTACGGATAGGCGTACATATATATATATATGTATAATAAATCTGTGAAATTAATCAGACACGGAAGTATAACTATATGTGTACTTTCGTTTTAACTTTTATTCATCCCTGCTAAAACATTACTATGGTTTACTACAGTAAATTTACTATGGTTTACTATAGTAAACTACAGTGTTTTTGCGGAATATTTACTACGTTTTACTATAGTTAATACTATGGTTTACTATAGTGAATACTACATTTGACTATACTTTACTATAGTGAATACCCCATTTTATTATGATTTACTAGTGAATATCGCATTTTACTATGGTTTACTACAGTGAATACCACAGTTTACTATGGTAAATATAACATTTACTGTGGTTTACTACAGTGACTACCACAGTTTACTATGGTAAATATCACATTTTATTATGGTTTACTACAGTGAATACCACATTCAGTGTAGCAAACCATACTAAAATGTGATATTTACCACTGAATACCACAGTTTATTATGGTAAATATCACATTTTACTGTGGTTTACTACAGTGAATACCACAGTTTACTATGGTAAATATCACATTTTACTGTGGTTTACTATAGTGAACACCTCATTTTACTCCTGATTTACTATGGTGAATACCACATTTTAGCACAAATTACTATGGTAACTATCACGTTTTACTATGATTTACTATAGTGAATACCACATTTTACCATAGTAAATACCAGTAAATAGTACATTTTATCACAATATACTATTATGAATATAACGTTTTACTATGGTTAACTACAGTGAATATAACATTTTACTATAGTTTACTATGGTGAATATAACATTATACTATGGTTTATCACAGTCAGTACTATGCAATCGGGGTCTATGTATGTCGTAAAACTGAAAGAATCAACGTAAACAATGCATTTAGTATAATTAAATACTTTATTAACTATATATACATGTTTACATGTTGACACTTCATGAATCACTTGGCAGCAATATTTTCAGCATCTTTGCAGTGGTACCGGTATTTCCGTATTGTGTCCATGAAGTGGCAAAGCTCTCACTCCTGGAATTTGTGTCGTTCTGCACCTGTGTAATAAAAACAAACAGATTTATGTCTGAAAAAGACAGTCTGCATTTCAGGGCTTGCCAGCATACATGAGTAATACTTAACCAGTGGATGAGAATTAAGTGGCTGCTAATCATTAGAGTGGCAGTAATTAAGGGAATCACCTAATCACCAATATCCCCTAATTAAGCAGCCCTTAGAGAGGACCACCAATTGAGATAGTGCAGTTGCCTGCTGCATCCTTGGAAGTTAGAAAGTCCTGATAAGGAAGATAACACAGATCTCTGTGCATTCTATGGTACTTCATTGTGGGAAATTGTGAACTGTTATTCTAAAAAAGTTAACCTTAACTTACACTGTTAACCATAGCACCAAAACTGCATGTTATATGTAGGCCTATACTTGGATCAATCAGTTGATAAGTTTTCCTTACAGCATAATTCCAAGTATAATAAAATTACAATGTATTCATGAATTCAAATTACTTATGTGTAATTAACAAACACTCAATAACATTTCACTATTATTAAATTAAGTTTACCTGATCAATCTCAAAGTAAGATAAATTAAACTCGTAATCAGAAGAAATTAATAATGACATTATTAATGTGTGTTCTTGTATATTTCATGAAGATGAAACAACAGTGCGTGTGCATCAAACTGCTGTAAAACAATAATGTAATACAAGGATTCTTACCTTTTGTCTCACAAAATGCACAGCATATGTATAAATCCAGATTTGACACCAAAGACTCATTTCCATGGCCCTTGTTTTCACTCCACAAGCGTATTTCGCAACAAGTTCGATTAATATGGCTACATTCGTGTCCATGTCCACATTAATAAACCCAATGATCATAATCTGACATGTGCATTAGACTTTACCAGAGAACTACAAAGTCAACCTGTCACCAGCACTGCCCTGGGTGTCAATGCAGGCTTGCTGGACACATGGGTTGCACTGGGCTACTGTATAATCTCTGGCCTAAAGAGACTGCCTACCAGGCAGTAGCTGTGAATTAACTGATAAGGGCTGGCTTGAGTGGCTTCTAAGATTCTGACATTTTTATATAAGATCTAGGAGATTCCTACTTTTAATTTTCATTAGCTACTTTTAGTTTGGACTACATCCTTTGGAAGTCCTGACAGGGAAGATAACACATCTGCATAGTATAATTGTATTAAATAGAACAGTCTTAAAAGTAAGCTAAACTGTTAACTTGTCAACTTTGTGGGAAGCTTAAAGCCTAGTGCCATAATGATAATACTTTACAATTATGATTAATTATGCATCTACATGTACATATGTGGGCAACTTTACCTTAGGGAATCATGCTATACTTGTATGTGATTTATATATAGACCTAATGTTTGTAAACTTATTGGATATGTTTTTTTCAAAATTATAACAAATATTGAACAAATTATAATTATACAGTGGATATATACATATATATATACATACATACATACATACATACATACATACATACATACACACACATATATATATATATATATACATATATCAGTTATCTTGGTAGCTAAGGTAGAATTGTCATTGTGCAATGCTGATAATGGTTTGAGGTAGGCAGTATAGTTTTAAATCAATATGCACAACCTCATTTTTTCTTCCAGTTTGTTTGTCAATATTACTGATAATATTATATAGACATTTCATACGAGCATCTAGCAGTGTTTCATAACTAGGCAATTTTAAAGGCATTATAAACAAAAAACACTGGTATATGATACTATGAATGTATTATATGTTATAATGTGGATTTACTATGGGCCGTGGCATCAAACAGTAAAAACATGGTAAAATGTAGTATAATATAATTTACTATAATTTACCATGGTTTACTATGTGTATTTTGTATATATAGTATAAGCATAGTAAAATTAACAGTACTATGATTTACTCTAATTTACTATGGTTTTGTTATGGTTTACCATGCTTACTATGAGTTTACCATAGTGTATCGTGGTAAACATGTGGTAAAATGTAGTATATTATGGTTAATATAACTTACTATGGTTTTACGGAGAAGTGAAGACCCAGGAAGACAAGGTAAACAAGATTAGGAATGCGCCCATTCCTACCACGAAGAAACAAGTGAGGTCTTTTCTAGGTTTGGCAGGATATTACCGGAAGTTTGTTAATGGGTATTCCAGAATCGCGGCTCCATTGACTGATCTCACAAAGGCAAAACAGCCTAACAAGGTAAGTTGGAATGATGAGGCGGATAAGGCCTTCATTCAATTGAAGCAGGCCCTGTGTAAGGCGCCTATCCTCAAATTGCCTGACGTAAACAGACCCTTTGTCTTGCGTACAGATGCGTCCGATACCGGACTCGGAGCAATGTTACTCCAAGAGAATAACGGAGTCTTATTCCCAGTCGCGTTTGCGAGCAAGAAGCTCAATCCCATGCAAAGGTGATATTCCGTGGTAGAAAGAGAATGTCTGGCAATTGTTTAGGGACTCGAGAAATTTCACTTATACCTATATGGGCGAAGTTTCATTGTGCAGTGTGATCAACGATCCCTGAAATTCCTAAACACTGCGAAGTTAACAAACAATCGAGTTATGCGATGGGCTCTTAAAGTCCAACCCTGGAACATATAACATAGGTGCAGACTACCTAAGCCGAATGGAATAGATGTAGGTTCCATCAAATTAGTTGAGACACTGAAGTATCATGAATTTGTTGTGTGCAACTAGATAGTTACTAGTTCGGCGAGTGATCGCCAGGTTATTTATTATATTAAATTGAATGTATTAAATTAGTGTATTAAGATTATTCCTTAATATTTGTGTTCAGGAAGTAGATTCTTAGTGGGGGGTAATGTAGCATTTCTGCTATTTCTGGATATTAAAATCTACTTTCCTGAGGTTTAATTTTATAAATGAAGAAGGTCAAGCCAGTAGATAGACATATTGTTAACCAACCGCCTTAGTTACGTAATTACAGCAACTCGGTTGCAGATGCGCTCAGTGAAGCGTGGTATTCTGTTGCTAGTGTTTCCAGGCAAGCAGGTGGTTTCACTGTAATCTTAGAGAGATTGTTCCACAATGCCTTGTTTGAATTGTATATTGCATTAGCCAATAGAAATGATGGAAACCTGTCATATGATGTGTAATCAGGTTTGCTTATATAAACGTTTGGTGTACGCATTTCGCCAATTGGGCGCTGGCGAAGGACTGGGACAGATCCAGGGTTGAACTAGACAGGTTGCCCTGCTGCCAAGAGTATGGCAAGGAAAGTCGTAAAGCGTGGTGGGAATCGTTAACGTGGGTTACGTTCCCAAGCTTTTGTATGTGTGTAATATTCAGTGTCCAGAGTGACTATTCGATCGAACTTCGAAGAAACCATGCCGCCACGTCAGCAGTACTTTGAGACAACGTTCCGGTCGGCCCCAACGTATTTGCGTCGATGAGCGATAATCGCGACGCGCTCACCCAGCACGGGCCATCCTCGAACAGCGGTCTCACAGCGATATCGTCAGAAAGCTTGACCGAATGCGACTCGTAGCGGCCGGCGGTAAACGTATTCTGCCAGGCGTCGTCAATCGCGCGAACCCGTTCATCCGACTTCTCGATCGTTTGCGACAAAACAAGACCTCTCGGTCGAATTCGTATCGGCCGGCGGTAAGCGTCTATTGCCCGGTTTCGTCTTTCAGTTGAACGTATTCAACTGACTTCGCAATCGTTGCGATCGTGCGATCATTGAACGGACGCGACTCGAGAATTCGCGGCGTACGACGGCAATCGTGAAGTGCCCGGCATCATCACTCGTGCGCCCGAGATACACCATTCTATTGTTGTTTTGACCTCGGCGTGTTGACTTCAACAAACGTTCGTATATATTCGAGATGGGACTAGCCCAGTATAAATGTTTATTTTCTGATTGAACGTATCTATTATTGGCTGTATTATGATTGGTAGTTATCTGTGTTTTGAAGTGAGGTATTATTACCCTTGAAGTATTCACATATATATTTATATGTGTGTGTTGTAACAGATTACTGTGATGAGAGTCCGCGAGGACTAGCTTATACTGCGTATTTATATTATGGGAGTTATTCTTAGGTAACACTTGGCGCCTAGTGTATGGTTGTATAGCGGTATAATCCACCTTAGAAAGGAAGTGGAATTTGATAATCGAAAGATTCAGTGTTATTGTTTATTATGTTCTATTAAGATTTGGTTACGGGATTTCTTTATTCTGTTTATTTAGTTAATCGAGATATTTACCAAAAGGTAGATATCTTGTAATAAAATTTATTAAATTGTCCTCGTTCTTTGTTGCTTGTTCACGATAACCGTTCTTTCTCATATGCGTTGACCTTGATATATAAGAACCCTACTAGACTGAGCCATCTAGTGTACGGAGACCTCGCTAATCCGTGACAATGACATTCAAAGTTGGCTTATAGTATGCATGTTATTAACCTATAGTGCCATGATACACTAGAAATTTTGTGCTTAGCTAATTATATCATTATACCTGTAATGGTACAAAAGGTGTATTACATCAGAATGTCTCACCCCAGTGCCTACAATGCCTGAAGCCCACTAAGCACTCACTCTCCCACACTGGGCAATAAACAACAGCCCAGCCCTGGCCACACCAAGACTGACCAACAATAAACTGTAGCCATGATCAAGTGACCACTCCAACCAGTGGCTCACTGACCACACACACTGACCTAAATTCAGTACCAGGCTGCTCAGCCACCCCAGTGATCAGAGATAGGGCACTATCCAGTTATAAATAGAGATCAATGGCCCATGCCAAAGTAGGAGGCTTACAGCAGTAGGGAATTAGTAGGAAAATTTAGCATTTGTGGGGGTCCCGAGGTGCCCTTAGAATGATTCTATCAAATACAGATTTCTTGTGTATAGTGGCACTACCACATGAAATGTCTATGCAAAATCAGAGAAAAAGTTACTGAAGAGTTTTTGAAAAAATTGGCAAAATGTGTAAATTTACCAATTTCGGGGGCCCTTAGAATGATTCAGTCAAATACAGATTTCTTGTGCATAGTGGCGGTACCCTAAGATACGTCTCTGCAAAATTAGAGAAAAAGTTTCTGAACATTTTTTGAGATATAGCAGGGCACGGCAAATGGCGCACAGCAGACGTGGAGTGATGGCATTAGTCCGTTGGACCTTCAGCCCAAAGGACTAACTAGGAACAGGCTACCTCCTCTTAAAACATCAACAATGCACTTTTATAATATACTGTGTTGGTTTGAAAATGTAAAGACAATGACAATGTATAAGCAGAGACAACATACAGACAGTAGCAATGTACTGACAGTGACAATGTATTGACTGTGGCAATGTATAGACAGACACAATGTACAGACAGTAGCAATGTACTGACAGTGACAATGTATTGACTGTGTCAATGTATAGACAGACACAATGTACAGACGGTAGCAATGTACTGACAGTGACAATGTACTGACAGTGACAATGTACTGACAGTGACAATGTACTGACTGTGGCAATGTATAGGCAGAGACAATGTACAGACGGTAGCAATGTACTGACAGTGACAATGTATTGACTGTGGCAATGTATAGACAGAGACAATGTACAGACGGTAGCAATGTACTGACAGTGACAATGTACTGACTGTGGCAATGTGTAGACAGAGACAATGTACAGACGGTAGCAATGTACTGACAGTGACAATGTACTGACTGTGGCAATGTATAGACAGAGACAATGTATAGACAGAGACAATGTACAGACGGTAGCAATGTACTGACAGTGACAATGTACTGACTGTGGCAATGAATAGACAGAGACAATGTACAGACAGTAGCAATGTACTGACAGTGACAATGTACTGACTGTGGCAATGTATATACAATGTACTGATAATGACAATGTATAGATAGATACAATGTACTGACAGTGATAATGAACAGACAGAGACAATGTCCCTCTCTTCAGTGGACACATCTGTATCCAAGCATAAGTGTCCCGACATGGCGGGTGTCCGCTCATCAGAGGGACAAGCATCTTAGTGCCGGAGTTCAGACCAGTACAACGGACACATGGTAAAGATGTGGCAATATGTCAATGCATTGACTGATAGGAATTAAGCACTATATATATATATACATGTTTATTTTTACTGTGATGTATTAAAAAGTAAAGAGTTGGTCATAAAGTCATATCGCCCGTCCGGCACCGTCCACCCGACTCCCTCTGTCGATCTGAGATTTTCCTCAACTGTGCACTGGTCACTCACTGCCACTAGCCTACGCAACGGTATCGGCCCGGCATTGCAGTAGAATTTGCTGCACATATGGCAGCATTCAACCAAAAATGTCGAACAAAACATCTCCGTTACAACATTTTATAAATTGGTATTCTCGAACGATTTAGATATTCTTTAGCTAAAATATGTTGTAAGTAATTCGCAAGTTGACGATTTTGGCTGCCCACTACCGGCTAAAATAATAATCTGGAAATGATCAACCGAATATTTAAATCAGTTGCTACATGCAGCGTGAACGTTAATTAAATATTAAAAATGGTAACGGGTACAATCGTTAATTGTCTCACTTCATTTTTCAGACACTGGTAATATTTGCCGTTTGGCGTAGCGCAGCATAATTTGATGATGCTTGTTTATTATTTAACCTCAGTTTAGGGTTATTGTTGGGCTCCATTGAAAACAATTGAGGTGAACCTTTTATACATTGTATTTGTGAATCTTAATTGCAATTTACAAGATGAAAAGGTGACGCCTAGCCGAAGCCCTGACTGGGGCTGGAGGCGGAATGGGGAAGCAAGCAGCAAACATGATTGATAACAGCACAAAATTAACAATACCTTCTTCCACATTCACTCTGCCTAAAGTTTACAGACTGTAATCAAAGAAACTCTAAGTAGTTTGGACAAACACAACGATTACAGCAAGGAAGACAAGCTCGTTGTTATGGGTACACGTGTACTTGGTGTTACCATTGATACACACCAAGCTGTATGCCCGCCATTTTCTAAAAAAAATTGGCAAAAAATCTTTGAATTAATTAATAATGTCCGTCTTAGGAGGGATATATAACCAAAATATCCTGTCCGCTGTCTGCGTACACGAGGTGTCCCCTCATCAAAGGGACCTTAACATGGCAAAATGGTCCGTACATTGACAAACTGTCCCAACATAGCGGGAGTCCCCTCGCCAGAGGGTCCGTTGAAGGGAGGGACTACTGTATAAACAGAGACAAAGTACAGACAATGACAATGTTCTGACTGTGATAATGTATAGAGAGAGGCAATGTACATAAAGAGACAATGTATATATATATATATATAATATAGATACAATGTATTGACAACATACAGACAGAGACAATATACAGACAGAGACAATGTATAGATAGATGCAATGTTCTGACTGTGACAATGTATAGGCAGAGACAATGTACATACAGACACAATGTATAGATAGATACAATGTACTGATAATGACAGTGTACAGACAGAGACAATGTATAGATAGATACAATGTACTGACAATAACAATGTACTGACAGAGACAATGTATAGACAGAGACAATGTATATATAGATATAATGTAATGACAGTGACAATGTAATGACAGAGACAATGTATAAACAGAGACAATGTACAGACAGTGGCAGTGTACTGACTGTGACAATGTACAGACAGTGGCAGTGTACTGACTGTGACAATGTACAGACAGTGGCAGTGTACTGACTGTGACAATGTACAGACAGTGGCAGTGTACTGACTGTGACAATGTACAGACAGTGACAGTGTACTGACTGTGACAATGTACAGACAGTGGCAATGTACTAACAAAGTACAAGAAAAGATCAGTGGGCTGATAATTTGACACACTCAGAAAATTAATCTTCTTCAATACCTGCTCAGTGAAATGATGCTGGATTAGGAAACCAACTTGTTTAGTAATTGTTGGGATTACAGAAGCAACAACAGTGCCTCGTAAAGAAACCACAAGTTATCATGGTCAGGAGCGGGAGGTATTTATTCACCTGCTGAAGTTGATTCCAGGGATGGAAGAATAGTTTTCTCGAGAGTTGCTTTCTGGGAAGGTACAGAAGAAAGCATTCGCAAGCAGACAAGCGGCCTGCTTCTGAGACATTGTGATGGAATGAGCAGTTCCCTTCTTCAACAGAGGGATTGGCTGAAAGCAAGGACACAAGATACATTGACCAACAAGAAGCACACATTGACCATCAAGAAGTGATGCAGAACAGACTTCAATGGAGACGTGTTGTGAATAACTTCTACAGATGACTAGAAGACAATGGTGGTGAGAAATTAAATATCACACAGGATGAGAGACACCTTAATGGTGTGATGTATATTACAGTAGTGCCACACACATTATATATATGTAATCTAGTTGTCTGACAGTTGCAACTGTTATGTTATGTATATTCGTATTAGAAATTGCTAGGGAAAAATGATCTAGTTTGTTATCAATAACCTGTTTATATTACAACCTTCATTCAGTCCATGACCAGAAATAATGACATTACAGAAAAGCCAGTTTTGTGAGAACAAATACCTACCTCACTGCACAACTGAGGCAGGTCAAGTGCCAACTTTGCCATATCTGGGAAGACATTGTCATATAAATCGATCCTCTCAGTGTCACCAAGTTCCTATGAAGTAAACAGAATGTGTATTTGTTATATATTATACATTTCAAGACTGAACATTAACAAATCCAGTAACCAGTTATTTTGGTTGAAGTTTTGGTCATTTATGTAAATATCACTCCAAAAGTATCACCACTACAGACACAGTTCATCAATACAACACACGCGAAAAAATAATTTTATTAAATTATATTTAAAAAAACATTACTTTAACAATAAAATTATACCATATTCATGTTTTTATGATACGTATTAGCAAAGTTGTGATTTTTACTGTTACATTATACTACAGAGCATTTTCCCGGATGATGATAACATTTTACCTCGTGCGTTTGATATGGTAGCGGTAGATGGGTGATTTTGTTTCAAATTTAGACATTTTGTTTGGTTACCTTTACCTTTATAAAAGATGCAACAGAAGACATCTGAGAGCATCATATTTTAAAACCGTGTACCATATAACACATATGGTACATTGTGTACGTCGCATAGAGCTAAACGTAACACTAGTCGACATGTCATTATTTTGCTTTCCGAGTTGATGGTAGACAAATTCCTGTAGCAGACGTACCTCATGGGTGAGAGGCTTGATTGCTGCAGACCAGTTCACATGTATTTATTCAACCTTATACTCATTTGTAATTGCATAATAAAGTAATCCTCTACACATAAAAGCTACACAAAGTAATTATTCATTATGCAGAAAAAACCGTTCGTAGTATTCTTTGAACTGGTTTCGATGAGCATACTTATCCCCTGTTCACATGTTTAAATGTACTAAAATTGAAGGATATTAATGAAATTTATGTATAATTATTGTCATAACAATCTGCCAGTGTTGTTATCTAACCTGTCATATTCACAATCATGACACAAAGCAACTTTGTCATATTCGTCCAATCTGCAGTTCTACCCTACGATCATCAAATAGTTTATTATGCAATGGGCTAATAGTATGGAATAATATTTCGCCTGATATTAAAACTAAACCTAATATTACCATTTTCGTATCTTCTCTAAAGTCTTAAAACCCTATGTCTAGGAAGTTAGTCTTAAACGGTTCATAAAAATACTACTACATATTACATTCTTATTACTGGATTTGTCCTGCAATCTAGCAATAATGTTGTATATAAGTGAAAAGAAAAAACATGTTGTTCATTTTTTGGTCTTCCAACCATGTCACTACTGTTACTTATTATTTATTGGAGTGTATTAACTGTCTGCTTGTAGTTATTAATTGCATGTTGTATCTACGTCAGTTCAGTTTACCATTATCAGTGGTTGGCAGCAACCAGTAATTCAAGTTACCGGGTATATTGATTCTGTTATAACATTGTATACCCGTATCTACCGGTAACAGCCTTGGCTCTGCTGCCAACCAGGAATTGTATAGATTGTATATGCTTTGTCTTTCATTTATCTTCGGTATTATACAATTCTGAAATAAAACACCTGACCTCACCTTACCACAGAGAATCCCACTAACACATTTAATATTGTTATCATTGGGGCCATCCTGTTAATGAAAGCACAGAATAGTAGGAAATCACCACAGTAACTAGTTTTTAACAACAGATGATAATTCATCACCACAATGTGCGTGTACACATTGTAATAATACACTTTGTAAACTCATTATTTTTTCGCGTGTGTTGTATTGATGAACTGTGTCTGTAGTGTTGTTACTTTTGGAGTGATATTTACATAAATGGCCAAAACTTCAACCAAAATAACTGGTTACTGGATTTGTTAATGTTCAGTCTTGAAATGTATAATATATAACAAATACACATTCTGTTTACTTCATAGGAACTTGGTGACACTGAGAGGATCGATTTATATGACAATGTCTTCCCAGATATGGCAAAGTTGGCACTTGACCTGCCTCAGTTGTGCAGTGAGGTAGGTATTTGTTCTCACAAAACTGGCTTTTCTGTAATGTCATTATTTCTGGTCATGGACTGAATGAAGGTTGTAATATAAACAGGTTATTGATAACAAACTAGATCATTTTTCCCTAGCAATTTCTAATACGAATATACATAACATAACAGTTGCAACTGTCAGACAACAACTAGATTACATATATATAATGTGTGTGGCACTACTGTAATAGTCATCACACCATTAAGGTGTCTCTCATCCTGTGTGATATTTAATTTCTCACCACCATTGTCTTCTAGTCATCTGTAGAAGTTATTCACAACACGTCTCCATTGAAGTCTGTTCTGCATCACTTCTTGATGGTCAATGTGTGCTTCTTGTTGGTCAATGTATCTTGTGTCCTTGCTTTCAGCCAATCCCTCTGTTGAAGAAGGGAACTGCTCATTCCATCACAATGTCTCAGAAGCAGGCCGCTTGTCTGCTTGCGAATGCTTTCTTCTGTACCTTCCCAGAAACCAACTCTCGAGAAAACCATTCTTCCATCCCTGGAATCAACTTCAGCAGGTGAATAAATACCTCCCGCTCCTGACCATGATAACTTGTGGCTTCTTTACGAGGCACTTTACGAGGCACTGTTGTTGCTTCTGTAATCCCAACAATTACTAAACAAGTTGGTTTCCTAATCCAGCATCATTTCACTGAGCAGGTATTGAAGAAGATTAATTTTCTGAGTGTGTCAAATTATCAGCCCACTGATCTTTTCTTGTACTTTGTTAGTACATTGCCACTGTCTGTACATTGTCACAGTCAGTACACTGTCACTGTCTGTACATTGTCACAGTCAGTACACTGCCACTGTCTGTACATTGTCACAGTCAGTACACTGCCACTGTCTGTACATTGTCACAGTCAGTACATTGCCACTGTCTGTACATTGTCACAGTCAGTACACTGCCACTGTCTGTACATTGTCACAGTCAGTACACTGCCACTGTCTGTACATTGTCTCTGTTTATACATTGTCTCTGTCATTACATTGTCACTGTCATTACATTATATCTATATATACATTGTCTCTGTCTATACATTGTCTCTGTCAGTACACTGTCATTATCAGTACATTGTATCTATCTATACATTGTGTCTGTATGTACATTGTCTCTGCCTATACATTGTCACAGTCAGAACATTGTATCTATCTATACATTGTCTCTGTCTGTATATTGTCTCTGTCTGTATGTTGTCAATACATTGTATCTATATTATATATATATATATATATACATTGTCTCTTTATGTACATTGCCTCTCTCTATACATTATCACAGTCAGAACATTGTCATTGTCTGTACATTGTCTCTGTTTATACAGTAGTCCCTCTCTTCAACGGACCCTCTGGCGAGGGGACTCCCGCTATGTTGGGACAGTTTGTCAATGTACGGACCATTTTGCCATGTTAAGGTCCCTTTGACGAGGGGACACCTCGTGTACGCAGACAGCGGACAGGATATTTTAGTTATATATCCCTCCTAAGACGGACATTATTAATTAATTCAAAGATTTTTTGCCATTTTTTTTTAGAAAATGGCGGGCATACAGCTTGGTGTGTATCAATGGTAACACCAAGTACACGTGTACCCATAACAACGAGCTTGTCTTCCTTGCTGTAATCGTTGTGTTTGTCCAAACTACTTAGAGTTTCTTTGATTACAGTCTGTAAACTTTAGGCAGAGTGAATGTGGAAGAAGGTATTGTTAATGTTAAGCTGTTATCATTCCCCATTCCGCCTCCAGCCCCAGTCAGGGCTTCGGCTAGGCGTCACCTTTTCATCTTGTAAATTGCAATTAAGATTCACAAATACAATGTATAAAAGGTTCACCTCAATTGTTTTCAATGGAGCCCAACAATAACCCTAAACTGAGGTTAAATAATAAACAAGCATCATCAAATTATGCTGCGCTACGCCAAACGGCAAATATTACCAGTGTCTGAAAAATGAAGTGAGACAATTAACGATTGTACCCGTTACCATTTTTAATATTTAATTAACGTTCACGCTGCATGTAGCAACTGATTTAAATATTCGGTTGATCATTTCCAGATTATTATTTTAGCCGGTAGTGGGCAGCCAAAATCGTCAACTTGCGAATTACTTACAACATATTTTAGCTAAAGAATATCTAAATCGTTCGAGAATACCAATTTATAAAATGTTGTAACGGAGATGTTTTGTTCGACATTTTTGGTTGAATGCTGCCATATGTGCAGCAAATTCTACTGCAATGCCGGGCCGATACCGTTGCGTAGGCTAGTGGCAGTGAGTGACCAGTGCACAGTTGAGGAAAATCTCAGATCGACAGAGGGAGTCGGGTGGACGGTGCCGGACGGGCGATATGACTTTATGACCAACTCTTTACTTTTTAATACATCACAGTAAAAATAAACATGTATATATATATATAGTGCTTAATTCCTATCAGTCAATGCATTGACATATTGCCACATCTTTACCATGTGTCCGTTGTACTGGTCTGAACTCCGGCACTAAGATGCTTGTCCCTCTGATGAGCGGACACCCGCCATGTCGGGACACTTATGCTTGGATACAGATGTGTCCACTGAAGAGAGGGACATTGTCTCTGTCTGTTCATTATCACTGTCAGTACATTGTATCTATCTATACATTGTCATTATCAGTACATTGTATATACATTGCCACAGTCAGTACATTGTCACTGTCAGTACATTGCTACTGTCTGTACATTGTCTCTGTCTATTCATTGCCACAGTCAGTACATTGTCACTGTCAGTACATTGCTACCGTCTGTATATTGTCTCTGTCTATACATTGCCACAGTCAGTACATTGTCACTGTCAGTACATTGCTACCGTCTGTACATTGTCTCTGTCTATACATTGTCTCTGTCTATACATTGCCACAGTCAGTACATTGTCACTGTCAGTACATTGCTACCGTCTGTACATTGTCTCTGTCTACACATTGCCACAGTCAGTACATTGTCACTGTCAGTACATTGCTACCGTCTGTACATTGTCTCTGTCTATACATTGCCACAGTCAATACATTGTCACTGTCAGTACATTGCTACCGTCTGTACATTGTCTCTGCCTATACATTGCCACAGTCAGTACATTGTCACTGTCAGTACATTGCTACCGTCTGTACATTGTGTCTGTCTATACATTGACACAGTCAATACATTGTCACTGTCAGTACATTGCTACTGTCTGTACATTGTGTCTGTCTATACATTGCCACAGTCAATACATTGTCACTGTCAGTACATTGCTACTGTCTGTATGTTGTCTCTGCTTATACATTGTCATTGTCTTTACATTTTCAAACCAACACAGTATATTATAAAAGTGCATTGTTGATGTTTTAAGAGGAGGTAGCCTGTTCCTAGTTAGTCCTTTGGGCTGAAGGTCCAACGGACTAATGCCATCACTCCACGTCTGCTGTGCGCCATTTGCCGTGCCCTGCTATATCTCAAAAAATGTTCAGAAACTTTTTCTCTAATTTTGCAGAGACGTATCTTAGGGTACCGCCACTATGCACAAGAAATCTGTATTTGACTGAATCATTCTAAGGGCCCCCGAAATTGGTAAATTTACACATTTTGCCAATTTTTTCAAAAACTCTTCAGTAACTTTTTCTCTGATTTTGCATAGACATTTCATGTGGTAGTGCCACTATACACAAGAAATCTGTATTTGATAGAATCATTCTAAGGGCACCTCGGGACCCCCACAAATGCTAAATTTTCCTACTAATTCCCTACTGCTGTAAGCCTCCTACTTTGGCATGGGCCATTGATCTCTATTTATAACTGGATAGTGCCCTATCTCTGATCACTGGGGTGGCTGAGCAGCCTGGTACTGAATTTAGGTCAGTGTGTGTGGTCAGTGAGCCACTGGTTGGAGTGGTCACTTGATCATGGCTACAGTTTATTGTTGGTCAGTCTTGGTGTGGCCAGGGCTGGGCTGTTGTTTATTGCCCAGTGTGGGAGAGTGAGTGCTTAGTGGGCTTCAGGCATTGTAGGCACTGGGATGAGACATTCTGATGTAATACACCTTTTGTACCATTACAGGTATAATGATATAATTAGCTAAGCACAAAATTTCTAGTGTATCATGGCACTATAGGTTAATAACATGCATACTATAAGCCAACTTTGAATGTCATTGTCACGGATTAGCGAGGTCTCCGTACACTAGATGGCTCAGTCTAGTAGGGTTCTTATATATCAAGGTCAACGCATATGAGAAAGAACGGTTATCGTGAACAAGCAACAAAGAACGAGGACAATTTAATAAACTTTATTACAAGATATCTACCTTTTGGTAAATATCTCGATTAACTAAATAAACAGAATAAAGAAATCCTGTAACCAAATCTTAATAGAACATAATAAACAATAACACTGAATCTTTCGATTATCAAATTCCACTTCCTTTCTAAGGTGGATTATACCGCTATACGACCATACACTAGGCGCCAAGTGTTATCTAAGAATAACTCCCATAATATAAATACGCAGTATAAGCTAGTCCTCGCGGACTCTCATCACAGTAATCTGTTACAACACACACATATAAATATATATGTGAATACTTCAAGGGTAATAATACCTCACTTCAAAACACAGATAACTACCAATCATAATACAGCCAATAATAGATACGTTCAATCAGAAAATAAACATTTATACTGGGCTAGTCCCATCTCGAATATATACGAACGTTTGTTGAATTCAACACGCCGAGGTCAAAACAACAATAGAATGGTGTATCTCGGGCGCACGAGTGATGATGCCGGGCACTTCACGATTGCCGTCGTACGCCGCGAATTCTCGAGTCGCGTCCGTTCAATGATCGCACGATCGCAACGATTGCGAAGTCAGTTGAATACGTTCAACTGAAAGACGAAACCGGGCAATAGACGCTTACCGCCGGCCGATACGAATTCGATCGAGAGGTCTTGTTTTGTCGCAAACGATCGAGAAGTCGGATGAACGGGTTCGCGCGATTGACGAC